>JAKCPI010028736.1:0-136350 GCA_023213315.1 Euborellia annulipes | reverse complement strand
TTTTTTTTAAACAATGAAATAATCAAATGAGAAAACGCTTACGCGTGGGTTTAATATTGACCCTCCCTATGCATTAAAAGAAGGTGGAAGTTTTCTAAACAATTCACAATGACCATAAGGCAATAATTATATTGTTTAAGATAATTTTTTTTGTTTTTTAGCAAGCAATGTCGATTGGTTTCAATACAGAGGAAATTCGTAAAGCATTAATATTCCAAATAAGAAAAACCGGACGGTGTTTTGAAACTTCAAATGATTTAGTTAGTGCCATTCTTGATAGAAATTCATTAGAAAATCAGGAACATTCATCAGAAACAACGAGGTATTCTATATTTTTATAATACACTTACAGTGTATATACTTATAATTTATGAAATAAAAATAATTTTTATTTTTTCAGCTCTAATATAGAACAAAATCCAGAACCAAATCTTACAATAAGGCCACTTCCTAATTCACACTCAATGCCTTGCTTACAAACTGAAAATAAACCAGAAAAGGAAAATAAGAAGTATGATAAATGTTCTAGTCTGAAAAATGTTTCTCAAGATTCATCGAATTCAGGTATAAAACAATTTTTATTTATAATGGGGAATGGAGATATCAGCCAAATTGGAATGATCCAGGTTCAATAAAACTCCCAGAATAAGACGTTTCGACCTGAATTTATTTGGCCATCTTCAGTTATTGGGAATTATACACATAGTGCAAGTGCACCTGTGATCAAACCGGGATTTGTCAATAATAAAATTTTCCGTTTCATACAAAATTATATAGCTTCTGTGCCCAAGCTCAGAGATAAATAAAATTATTGAACCTGGATCATTCCAATTTGGCTGATATCTCCATTCCCGATTATAATCACATGACAGCCACAACCTCAAAAAGCAACAATTTTTATTTATCTTGATCGAATCCCTCAGTACCCCTTTAAACCTATAATTCTCTTGCCTAGGAGAGATATAAAAGGGCTGTAGACTTGAGACAAACGTTTTACTTGACTTTTTTTGGTCCAGGGGGTGATGTGAAAATTTATTTCTCAATAATTATAGGTGGGTCTTTTTTACTGCTCACCCTTTCAAAACACTCCTTTGTTTTAAGAAATATTTTAATCAAGCCTAGAAAAGGATGATGATGACTCGCAGAACTTTTTATCCTGATGGAAGTTGAGAATCGTTTTTTTTTTCCTTTTCAACTTTGCCCAGGTAAAGTTAATGTAATCCTAAAAAAAAATCGAAATTGCGTTTTGCGATCCCCTGAATTCATTTAAGTAGTTTTTGGAATGATGTCTGTGTGTATGTTTATGGTAATTTTTTTTGTCAACCAAAACTCAAAAACTATTTATTCAATTTATCTGAAATTTTGAACACATAAACTACCAAGAACTGAAAAGCATTTGGCAAACATCGGGCCATTAGGGGGCGCTCTAGAGGGGGGGGGGACAATATTTTTTTCTTACTTAACCTATAATTTTTTATATATACAGAAACTAGACTTTCTCCCGAGTAAAATGATATACAATATTAGTTCCCTATTTTTTTTTTTTAACCCTTTTCGGCTACAGAGCCCATTTAAGGGTGATAAATTCATTTATTTAGATTACGATTAGAACTTTTGCTCGATCAAATACATATAAAAAACGTTCGCTCGTGCTGGCATTAGTCCCCCCCGCTTCTCTGAATTTCTAAGAAAATATTTTTAACATATTGTGTGACACGGGCCCTCCGAAAAATTTTTTTTTGTACTGATGATGACCATGCCGGTCGAAATATTTACAAATTAAATTGAAGTGAGAGGCGTCCACTAGCTGCTGGTTTTATTCTCCGGTTCCTTCTATATTTAATTTAAAATACATAAGTATCGATGGAGCTTTCGCCGTGCTTGGCATCACTTAACCGTAACGATTGTGGTGACTGTAGCTCTTCTCCGTTGCCAGGTCCCCTGGCCCCTAATTTGTTAAAAAATTATTTAAATTTGAAAATTTAGCATAGCAACAGAGCAAAATAAAAACAAATAAACAAATGTGTTGCGGATTTTTTACGGAAAAAGTGGGCCGCACATCAAAAAAGGTTGGTAACCGCTGACCTACAAAATCTAGCCTTCGTTCCAGACTCATAGGGAGATTTCCAATTTAGTTAGAAAAAATTTATACTGGAAAGGACCGGAAAATAAAAGCCAGCATTTGATGGACCCTCTCACATCATCTTTAATTAGCAGATATTTCGACTGGCATCAAATGCTGGCTTTTATGCTCCGGTCCTTTCCCATCCTCCTTGGAGTTTGAATTTTTAAATTTTGCTTGTAATAGCCTACTTATAAATATTACTAATTAAAATTATTTTTTTTTATTAGAAGATCTTGAAGAAGAAAATAGAAGATTAAAAGAAGCTAGGATATGTAAAATCTGTATGGATGCCGAAGTTGGAGTCGTCTATGTGCCCTGCGGTCATTTGGTCACTTGTATTGATTGTGCCGCTAATCTTGAGTTTTGTCCAATGTGCCGCGTAAAAATTCAAGCATCAGTTAAAACATATCTTTCCTGATATAAACTTCCCTTCCATTCTTTTTCTTCTTCCAAAAAAAATTAGTTTTTGTTGATATTTTATATATATATATATATATAATCATAATATAATTGTTCATATATATATTAATATTATTTATTCGTTAATATATAATTTTTTAAATGTAGAAACAATTTAAAACATATATTTTTATATTTAAAATCAAATAAAAAAAAATTTAGATAAAATCTAATATCATGAATTTAAAATAATATTTTTTATATTATAATTTTTCCAAATATCATAATAGATTTAAGTAAATTTGTTCTTTAGATCTAAATATTGATCAAAAGTAAAATACATATTGATTTTACCAAAGAAAAACAAAAATATCATTTTCAAAAATTCTTCATAGTTGCCCTTCACTGATGCTTGCAATCAATATTTATTAAAAGATATGACTAAAAATATTTTGTTTTAAATGAAAATCATTTAAAAAAATTTTTTTTTATCTAAGATGGAATTTATTATCTCTTAAAAACATAAGTACAAAATACTATTAAATTAATTAATACTATTAAAATGAATAGAATATAATTATAACAATCTTTTGAACATTAATGGTGACATACATTTATTTTTTATTGACTCCGTTAAGAAATAAAACATTTGCATTGTTCTTTTGTTATAATAAATATATTTGCACTCTACAAAGGTTAAATATTAAAAGGGCATATATGTTCATTAAAATGTTTCTTCAGTTATTAGCGAGATTCTCGCCTCATCATTATTATACCGAAAGAGGAGACAGATAGGCCAAAGAATGCAATTAGAGCAGCAGTTGAGTCGCTACGGTCCAGGTTTCTTATGGCCGACCTTATTCCAAAGGGACCTGCCTGCAAAAACAACAAAAAAAAGGATAAATATCTTTTATTTTTAGATATATTTGGGAAAGTGGAATGGCGCTTTTAAAATAAGTCAATTGACTTGCGACAATATCTCATTATTCTTTTTACTTTCTTTTACCTCTATATGTCGAGATATTGAGGTATAAAATTTTTGGTGTAGTTTTTTCCTGGTGATGCTGCAGGTGGCTGGCAGATTGGAGGAATTGTTGGCAGGAATGAAACTTCACTAATTCATTATTGGTTTGCTATTCATAATGGCTTTCGTTGTCGTTGTTTGTAGTACTGCCATGACAAATTGAGGTTCAAGTTGTGTAGATAATTAATAAAAGATGTATGAAGGCAGAAGCAGCTCTGAATGCTAATGGACGGAAGATGGTTCAGTGAGGGTCAATATTAAGTCCCACACATGCGTTTTCTACGTGTGATTATTTCATTGTTTTTATAAAAGAAAATGAAAATCTTTATTGGAAATTTTCTAGGTTTGAACCATGAAAGTTTCCATTAAAAAATATATAATATTTTTTTAAAAACAATGAAGTAGAAAACGCATGGGTGGGACTTAATATTGTCCCTCACTTTACATCATAACTGAACCGATGATTGGTGAAAGCATTCAGAGTATTTCTTCGTGGCTGACTCTGCTTCCATATATCCTTTATTAATTATCTACATCCACAACTTGCACCTTAATTTGTCATCGCATTATTGGAACGGTGTAAAACAAATGGATACATCCGTCGTAAACCGATAAAAGTCTCTACAATGAATTAGTGAAGTTACATTCTTCCCAGCAATTCCTCTAATCTGCCATCCAACTGCAGCATCACCTGTAAAAAAAAACTACAAACAATTTTTAGATATATGCCTATTATTTTCAAAATAGACCAAGCACTCATGTTACTTGTTATATAATAATTTTTAAATTTATTCTTTATTTCAATTTAATTCAACATATTGTTAGTTTTATCTCTTACCTGTGAGAAAAGTCTAGGTGCATAGATTAGGGATCTGGCAAAATTCATTGCAATTAAGAAACCCGCAACTATAACAAAAGAGAAAACAATATTAGCTTAATCTAATGGAATTTATTGATCTATTATTAGTCCAAAATAAAATGATTTGAAGCATTTTAAATAGTAATCAAATTATAGATATAATAAAAAAATTGTGTTGAAAACTATCAAAAATATTAACTATTTCGCTTTTAGGTTTCTACTAAAATTTACAGATTGGATAATCGTAATGTTAAAAACAATTAGTTTCTTGGGAATATGCAAAATTTCTAATTACAACAAGATTATTATATATAAAATATAGCAAATGAATAAAAAATGCCTTTTTCTAAAAATAATTCAAATTCAAGGGTATCTTTTTTTTTTTTTATATTTATTTTTATAATTTAAAAAAACTAGGGTTATTTATGATTAAAATATATATTTCAAAAATCAAATAAAAAGGGTTGTTATTATAATTATTGACAGACCCGAGATTATATAAAAGTTATTTAATAATAATAAAAAATAAGACAGTAAAATATAGAATAATAATTTGAACTTATATAGACTTTATTCGGCGAATACACGGTTTCAATTAGTCTATGAAAGTATTCAAATTTTATTTACAAGTATTTTACAAGTTTATTCCCTGGTATTTTCATAATTGTGGTACTTACTTAATGCTTTGATTTGGGTTTGAATGAAGCACGAACGACACGAAACAAGCAGGATGAAAAAGAATGAATCCGGGGCCTGGCTGGGAACAGGAATGACAGAAGGGAAATGAGCTCAGGCTGAACTATTAAGATGTTTGACAAACATTAAAAAAAACAAAAATTAACTTTGGAATATTTTCTCATCTCACAACAAAAACAAAAAATAAATTTTTTTCATAATCAAAATTATTTATACAAAAAAATAAAAACAATTATTATTATCTATACAATTAAGATTTTAAAAAATTTGAGTTTCCTTTCTCGCGGAGTTCGGGCATGCGCGCTCGAGTTAGTTACAGTTATTTATTTTTCATAAGTGTTTTTTTTTTTAATTTATATTTTTCCTATTTATATAAATTTCCATTCTTGATATAGATTTAATTATGAATAATAATAAAAATTTCTTATACATTCTTAAACTTCAGCAACTGAGAAGTACTCAGAGTTAGCAGGTTTTATCCCGCCGAGTATAATACACGGTTTTATACATGTATAAAACTATTGCGGATAAAACTAGACCGATGTATAAAAAGTATAAAACTGTAAAAAACCAACCCCCTCCCCCCTGAAAAAACAGCTTAAAAGCTTTTCATATTTTATAATGTTTTAAAGCATTGACGATGTTGTTTGCTTTTTATTTAGTGAATAATATAATCAATATGTTAATAATTGAAAAATGAAATTTTATTTGAATTTCCTTTCTCGTCGGGTTTGTGCATGCGCATTCAAGTTTTATACATTTTATACGTTTTATACAAGTTTTATCCGCGATTTTTGTATAAAACTGCAAAATCGTGTATAAAACCCAACTCTGGAAGTACTTTGTGCTTATCTTCTTAGCGCCATCGCTGAGATTTAAAACAGGATGAAATTCGTCTAAATTAAACACGGAAGTTGCCTATCTATTTAATCAAATACCTATGCCTATGGTTAGTGTTGCGCGTTATCCCCTTCATATGTCATTTGACATTTCTTTAAAAAAAATGTCAACACTAATTTATTATTTTTCCTTAATTCACTGTAAATGGAACTAAATTTTAAAATTTATTCTTCATCGTTGTCGAGAATCATTTCAAATTATGTTTATTAATATCATGCATGGCAGCCTTTAATTGGTAAATTATATATTTATTTTTTCCTCATTACCATCTTTAAAAAGTTGTTTCACTAGAAAGTTTTACATTTTTTAAAATTATTCGTAAACCACCAATAAAATTTCAAATTTATTTGATATTTTATAAAATCTAGATTATTTTAACTTTTTAAATAATTTTGAATAGGTTATTTTGTAAAAAGGGGTGTGCCCAAAAAACCGAACGATTAACAAAATGATCTTTAATTTTTTTTATAAATTACTCACATCAAACAAGTCAAATTTATAACATTTTATACAATATTTGTTATTTTTTTCCTAAAATCTTTGTCTTCTTTCATTCACTTTGATAAAATATCAAATTTTTAAAAGCTGATCAAGATATTAATATGAATATAGATTTACTTAGAAAGGTAATTTTTTTTTAGATTGGAATAAATAACTAAGAAAAATTTAATTATTAATGTTTAAATAATAAAATTGTTTTTACATTTGCTTTTGAAAGTTTGCCTTAAATTCCAGGTATTCCGGATCGCCTCTAAACCAAAAATCCTGTATGACGAAACCAGTTCCTCTATGCGGACTCGCTAATTTACAACTCCGTTTTCTTTGTCCATCAGATTTAGAAGAGGTATAGATATATAATAAATGTAACTTTGAAATCATTCTTTCCCATATTTTATATTTCGCTAGAATTTTTTAAAAATTCGGTAAGGAAGATTACTTTGATCTATTGACAATACCTACTAATACCTCAACGAAAAACTAAAACTCTTTTAATAGAGAGCCAGCATTAAGTTTAAATAAAAATTAATTTATTTGTTGCCGAACGCCCTTATTGTAAAGATACTTAAAGTGATGTACAGTGAGGGACAATATTAAGCCCCCCCCCCCCCATGCGTTTTCTACTTGTGATTATTTCATTGTTTTTAAAAAAATATTATATATTTTTTAATGGAAACTTTCATGGTTCAATCCTAGAAAATTTCCAATAAAGATTTTCATTTTCTTTTATAAGAATAATGAAATAATCACAAGTAGAAAACTCATGGGTGGGACTTAATATTGTCCCTCACTGTACAGTTTAAGGGGCGAATCTCGAAAAACCGTTAAAAGCCGATTGAGAAACTGGTTACTCTAGGCGGCAAGAGATGGCGTTAGTTCTGCCCATAGGGAAACAATCATTTTAGTCCATTTCATTTCAAAGGTTCCAGCAAATTAATTAAAGGCAAAAAATTAATTATTCTTTAACACAATGATTACTAATTTAATTATCTATAAGATATAGACCGAATTTTTAAAAAATACTTTTTAAACGTTTTAATTATTCTGCCTAGATATCAACTTTTCTTCTTTTAAGATTAAATTACTTTGTTTAAAATTTGTCTTACACAGGTGCGTGCCCTTTGCCAAGATTGGTTCCCAATAGATTATCCACATTCCTGGTACCAAGATATCACATCAGATCCACGATTTTACGCTTTAGCTGCTGTACTAGAAGGTGCTATTATAGGCCTCGTTGTAGCGGAACTTAGACCTTTCACAAAACTTAGTAGAGAGGTATAAAGTTGTCTACAATTTATTTGTATTTTTAATGAAAAGGATCTTAAAAATAACTTAATTTTTTTCTTGTTCAGGATCGTGGAATCCTTTCAGTATCTGGCTGCAAACATGCAGAAGTCGGATATATTCTCTCCCTTGGAGTATCTAAACCTCATCGACGTAACGGAATTGCCTCTCTTTTATTGGATAATCTGATTAATCATTTGACTAGCGCGGATCATGCTGCAGGATGCAAGGCTGTATTTTTGCATGTGCTCACAACCAACACGGCTGCCATAAGATTTTATGAACATCGACACTTCAGGTATAGATTATGAATATATAAATAACGAATCTCAGCAATTTGTCAAAAAAATATTTCCGTTTGATAATTTTTTTAAAATGTTATTAAAGCTTTATAAAGTATAGAATCTATTTGACTTTATATAAGATATATTTTTTCTGTTAGAAATAAGGAAGGGCAAGTACCAGACCCCCCCCCCCGCAGAAAAACAAAAAGCCTTTAGATGCAAATGCCGAAGGAGACGTTTCTGACGAAATTTTATTTGTCCTCCTTCAGTTCTTATAGTTGTCATATTTATTGATACACAAGATTCTGTGTACATGTATTTTTTGTAAAATAGAGTGCTTTGCACTTGCTCTTACTCAAGTGAACTAACCACTAAGGGAGCGTTATATGCAACCACATCAGCTCCATCTACAGTCATTCCCATGAAGCTACAAACATCAGTGCCATCTACAATCATTTCCATTAAGTTAGACACAATCCTCAAAGCAAGTGCTTACATAAAAAGCATGATGTTACAATAAGTTTTTTGAATTTGATTTTTAATTTTTTAATAAAGATAGTATAAAATATTATTATTAAATTATTCCAATAATATAATACACTAATCAAACCTTAATATCTAATTAATATTTTTCAATTGTTTTATGGCTTGCCCTTTCTTATTTCAAACATCTCTCCAAATAATATTTTTTTCTGTTATTCAAATAGATAAAGCAATTGTTTTTAATTTTGTTCCAGACTTCATTCGTTTTTGCCTTATTATTATAGCATTAAAGGAAAATGCAAAGATGGATTTACTTACGTCTTATACATAAATGGAGGTCATCCACCTTGGGGACTATCATATCCTTTTTATATAAAATATTAAGTATTTTTTAAGTTTAAAGTTTGGAAATTATTTATCTACTCAAACAGTCTATCATTAATATTAAGATTATTAAGAAATACATCCCTTAATTATTTATTTATATAATATGATCAGATATTTTCCTTGACAGTAGCACTGATTATGTGAAGCATTACGTGGGCTGGGCAGGCGAACGTTTATCTCAACCATGTCGTCTGCCTCAATGGCTTTGGGCCAAACTTCAAGCTGTTGCTCAATGGGCCTGGCCAGGACTTCGTCGAGTCGCTGCGCATAATACCAGCTAGCAGCCCTCTTCTCTCTCCCACACTCGCATCACCCTCCAGAGAGGCAGTATTATTTATTTTATATTTTTATTTATTTTAAGAGTTGCGGCTCCTTAAACTGTTTCCAAATATATATATATATATATATTAGGTGATATCATTCTCATTAGAAGGGTATCTTTTATTTTTTTTATATTTATACGTATACAAACCCAAATAATCTGTGATTCTCAATTTGTTAAATATTATACTGAATTTACATCATGTTAATCGATTAAGTTGCATGTTATGTTTTTCAAAATATTAAAAATTTTTAAAAATATTATAATAATAAAAATAGAGGAGGGACTGAAAAAAATCATTGGATAAAAAATTTTCATTTCAAGATATTTACTCATGATGGAAACAGCAAAAGTAGTCAATAGCTTGAATGTTTACTTTATTTCTTATTCAGATCTTCGGAATTTTAAATAAATATTATATAATATTCATTAACGGAAAATTTTATTGAGGTCTGGCGACTGTATTGCACAATTTAACAGTTTCGGTCTTACAAAAAATCATCATCAGGCCTAAGATACATAAAAATTACATGTAAAATAATATCGATGAATGTTACATACGTGTTTTACATGTAATTTTTATGTATTTTAGGCCTGATGATGGTTTTTTGTAAGACCGAAACTGTTAAATTGTGCAATACAGTCGCCAGACCTCAATAAAATTTTCCGTTAATGAATATTATATAATATTTATTTAAAATTCCGAAGATCTGAATAAGAAATAAAATAAACCTTCAAGCTATTGGCTACTTCAAGATATTTATATTCAATTTTTTTACTGATTTATTCATAGATAGTTTTGATAAAGAGAAGTACATATTTTTCAAATAAAATTTCTTATATTTAATAAAATTTTTTTATTATTTCTTAGAGGTCTAACTTAACTTAAAAAAAATTGCCAAAATAAATGGCCTCAGATGTTGATAAAGGGCTTAAATAAATAAAAAAAAATAGTAGTCTTTGGATTCCAGCCTAGCAGACTCACACTTACGGTTTTGAAATTTGCTCCTCGTACTCTCTGAGTTCAAGGCTTGTGTAGAGAATTAATCATGGGATCGTCCCTCAGCCCCTGTAACTGTGATTTTCCTATTGCTCCAGTAAAAACGTTCGACTTGGATGGATTTTTGATTTTGATTCTTGAAACCAGAACTTTCTCCACTCTTGAATTTGTTAATAATATTATTTTGAAAAAACATGCAACTTTCCATTTAAAAAAAAAAAATCCACTTTAACTTCATTATATCGCTCTCAAGAATAAATTATTTTATCTATAAAAAAAAAAATGTGAAAATCTATAATTCACTTACTCATTTTGGGAAGATATTTTTTATAAGATTATATTTCTAGGTGCACAAACAAAAAATAAATATCTCTTCTCCAAATATTAATAAAATCCTATTTTTTAATTTTATTTGAAAATAATAAACTATTGCAATAAATAAATGCTACTGTCCATTTTGAAAATTTTAAATTAATTTAGTAAATATACATATTTTATTAATTACCCATTTGATAATGGTATTTTTTTTTATTCATTAATCGAATAAAGATCTTTTTAGAATAGAATTTATAATATGGATATATATACTTCTAGTCATTTTTGTATATATAACTGCCAGTCGGTATTATTTTTTCTTCTATTAAAACATTATATTTTTCTTCAAACGAAATAAAATCATAAAATATTGAATTTACTAGAGGAAAATATTCAATAGCCGCGTAAAACTAGAAGGTCAGTGAGCTCCGAGTGGAGAAGTTTTGTACACTAGCTCAATGTTGTCTTAGGATTATTTTATACTATTCCCAGGAGGGAGCATCATAGATTGATTTGTTATCAACTGTTGGTAAAAAATTGATAAACATCTGTTTGATGAATTTCTCTACCCAGCACATCGTTATATTATTTATTTATTTATTGAAATAAAACCAACAAAATTATTCTTTTCTTAACTAGTTTGAAAAGAGATGGAATTTTTTCAAACAACGCTCAAGTAGACTGTAAATAAGCCAGTTAATATATCGTTTAAATTTGCCAGTTTATGTTTGATTGGGCAAAAATTGCGCTCCCTGGAGTCGAACCAGACTCCACGCTTTCGCGGCGGGCAACCAATGATAAAGGTAGTCCGCCCGCCCCGAAAGCGTGAAGTTCCTGTTTCGATTCCAGTGGGTGCAATTTTTGAACCAGGACCTCCCGCTTTCGCGGCGGGCGAACTACCTTTATCCTAGGTCGCCCGCTGCGAAAGCGTGGAGGTATTGGTTCGACTCAGTGGGTGCAATTTTTGAACCAGGACTTCCCGCTTTCGCGGTGGGCGGACTAGGATAAAGGTAGTCCGCCCGCCGCGAAAGCGGGGAAGTTCTGATTCAAAAATTGCGTCCCCTGGTGGCTTATTTACAGTCTATTTGAGTCTTGTTTGAAAAAAATTCCATCTCTTTTCAAACAAAGTTAATATCGTTAAAATCGCCATTTCACCTCTCTTGGGAGGTTGCAGCCCTAGCAGGGGTCTAGAATTGTGGCGCAGTTCCAGTCGTGCTTGCTAGATGGCATGAATTATTTTAAGAACTTTTCGTGTCAAAGAATTTTATTTGTATAATAGGCGGATGCTTGTTTATTGGGCCGGCGACCTAGAATAAAGATAGTCCGCCCGCCGCGAAAGCGTGGAGATCCTATTTCGACTCCAGGGGGGCGCAATTTTTGCCCAATCATTTCGTTGACGAAATCGATAGTCAAGAGTTTTTAGAAATCCTCTTAAAAAAATTATTCCCAAATCTGTTTATTTTTTCTCGATTTCCGAGCCCATCCGTTAATTATCTGTTTAATAAACTTAGATTCTTATTAAAATACGCATTTTTTATCAAACGGGTTATCAAATCCATCCAAACCATAAATAATAGAGGCCAAAATTTTTTATATATAGTTATTTCTGCAATTAATATTTTGTTTTTGGTTGGATCATTATTTTTCTTTTTCCACCACCTCCTTTGCCTTCAAAAATATTATAATTATTGTGTATATTATATCCTTATTGAATGAAAGCGATAATAGTGATGTCACCTAGAAAAAAGTGTTGTTATTTTTATTATTAAAGTTATTAATTATAGCTTGTTTATTATTTAAGGAGATCGCAACATACTGTATTAAAAATTTAGGATAAAAAGAAAATTTGGGTGGTAGTATTTATTCTCTTTTTAATGAAACCAGAATTAGAATATAGCTATATTTCAAGTTAAAAGTGACGTCTGATTTGTAAACAAATGTTTATGATGTAAACTTTAATTTCTTTTTAAATTTTGTCTCATTCTCTAATCTTTTAATTTTAGAGAATAGAAATCACTTTCAAATATTCCTTCCAAATTCTGAACAATTTCAAAGAAAATTGTTGAGAAAGAAAAAAATACTGTCAAAATGAATTATTTTTATTGTTTGTAGATGGCCAGGCAAAATCAATTTTAATTTAGTAATTTTTTTGTTTTAATATCATTTTAATCATTTAAATCTGTCTTTACCTATTCAAATTAATTAGTATTAGTAAAATATGATCTCACAAACAACATTATTGGTAAAAATTTAAAATCCGTTTGATGAATTACTCCAAATATTTATATATATATAAATTGAAATAAAAAAATCAGAAGTATTGAAGAATATAGACTTTATTCGGCCCAAAATTATTTATTTCCTATGTCAACGTTTAGTGTGACGTTTAGTCCCCGAAACGTTGACATAGGAAATTTTGGGCCTAATAAAGTCTATTTTTTTCACCTTCCTGTAAATTAGACGGCCTTCCTCCATACGATCAGATGTATTTTTTGAAAAATATTAATTTCGTTGACAAAATCGATAGCCAAAAATTTTTTTAATAAATATTTTCAAAAAATACTTGCTTGTTCAATATATATATATATATATATATATAATTAAACATCTGTTTACCTAGATTGAACGTCACAAAGATTGGATGTGGGCGTAGTTATTTAAGCCATTTAGATATTTTATTTACTTTTTTTTATTCAACCCCCACCGATTTTTTACTATCTTCAAGTTAAAAAAAAAAAAAAAATAGTAATAATAAAATTAAAAAATGACCTGCCTTGAAAAGTGCAAACTATTCTTCTTCTAATGACAAAATGTATATAATAATTATATATAAACATTTTAGAAAATTTATTATTGTAAATATGATTAATATTAATATATATTGTTATAAGGCCGGCATCCTAAAAAACCAAACCAATGTGGGCCAATTAAAAAAAAAGTGATTTATTTTTAAATTCAATCAACCATCTCTTCTAGTCCATTTAGAAAAAATAAAACCATTTTATATTTTATTGTTATGTCATCATAAATTAAAAAAAAACTAGTATAAATATACATAAATATCTCTCCTTATTTAAGGTTCGTTCGTTGCTCTGAGAAAAAATTTATTTAAAATAATTGGTCATCAATTAATTTAAATAAATATGGTCGGACCATACTATTTATATAATTTATCTTTTATATATATATTGCCTTCGAGCTTCAAGACAAAAAAAATCTCGTTGATCTTTGCCAAATTTGATGACTTAATAATAAAAGGCTTTTTTCCTATTATATTTTCTTCATTATAAGGATGTCTTTTTTGGCCTTTAAAAAAATCATAATTAAATACGACGAATCTTTAATATTTAGTTTGGACTCATCGAGAAATCATAGCTTTATATAACAAATATTATATATATATATGAATAATATATTAATATATATAATTATATTGTTTTATAAAATAATATCGGAATTTTTCTTCTTACCCAGAGTCTCATTTTCCTTTTAATTGCAATTTATTCGTGAGTATTTCTCCTTTTGAAATAAGTAAAATTTTTTTCAGTCCATTACACATCATTTCCTATCATTCCTATATATGTGTTTGGAAAATTTCGGGGCGGGGGGGGGGGGGGGGGGGGCTCGGCCCCCTTATATACTGTGTTACTATAATATAAGGGTTCGTCCACATATTACGTAACGCTTTTTTTTAATAAAGCTGGTTAATTGATGTAGTAGTTGAATAAAAAGAGAGAGCAGCTAGTTATATTTTCTTTTATTAAACCCTCAGTGCTGACGTTTCGGTCCTGAGGATGGCCCTAAACAGGACCGAAACGTCAGCACTGAGGGTTTAATAAAAAAAAAGGTCGAATGATTTTCACAACAGGGAAAATTGGAATGATTAATTTGAATCACGAGGGAATATTTACTAAAAATTTACAAAAAAAAAAGGTAAATTGATATGAATTTTGAATTTTCTATAAGTTTATTCGGGGGAGGGACTAGAAAATCATCAAAAAAGGCGTTAAGTAATACTTTATAAGAGCAGTAACAAGTCTATTTTTGTACTAGTACTTTTTGGCCGATTTTGTTCAAAAGCTTCTTGTTACGCCCCAGAGGGGTGCCTAACTAAAATATAAAATTTCAACCGCCTAGCTCTTTTCGTTTTTGAGATATTTTGTTCACAGACAGACAGACAGACCATGTCGTTTTTTTGGATTCAGGGGACCTCAAAACGTGTATATCCATCAAAATCTCGACATTTAATTTTTGACATGAAACCAATACTTTCTCTCTCTATATATTAACATATATAGAGGTAAGAGAAAGTAAAAATCAAGATAATTGTCTTCTCTGAATATAACACCTCTTTCTCTCTGTCCAAGAATATATCTAGTAGTTTTATATATATTCATTGGTATAAGAGTATACTCTTTGATCTCAATAAGCGAAGCCACAGCAAAATGGTGTCGAAATCTCGAGTGAATTAAATTTCTTTCGTGTTCAAACGACTTCTACGAATAAGGGAGCTGAAAATGAAGAGTCTGATTCTTTTTAAACTGATCGTTATGATTCTTGGCATCCAACAAGCACCAGTTCCAGCTCTAATTACAACATTGTAAAGGTATAGATATATTTTAATATGCATAACCTCTCTTTAGTAGCTTGTGACTATCTATCACTCAAACTACTTACTTTTTTACGCTTTTTATGAAAATGCTTAAACAAAAACGTTAGATTTGATCTCCATAGAATAATTAATTAGAATTAGGAAAAGAGGATATCAGCCAAAGGAGATCCTCTATCGAATAAAAATCTGTAATTCAGAAGACGTTTCGGTTTTAATTAAATAAATCCATCATCAGTTCTTAAGAGCATAAATAATAATTTTAATACAACAACATAAAATATTTCTTTAAATTATAAAAAAACAGTTGCACACCATTGAGATGCAGATAGAGTTGTTAAATATAAACATAGAGGCTCTCCTTTTGGCTGATATCCTCTCTTCCTGTGAATCATTCTAATCGTTGAACAGCCACTTCTCTTATCCACAGAATAATTAATTAATAGAACTATTAATATTATCAATAATATATGGATAGAATAACATTTGAAAGCAATTAGAAGTTAAAAGGAGTCTGCTTTATTAAATAGGGGCTACCTATCTAGCTGCTGTCCTCCACATCACACTAATTGACATCTCACACCCACATTCCATCAATTGAAGTTGAATATCTATTGGTGTGGAGGAATTTCTTTATGTTTACTTATATCAAATGTATACATTCTTTCTTAAAAATACTGTGTTTTCTCTGTTTCGAGGGGTAATTTACGGATTTAGAAACAATAAACCTTCAAATATTAAAATTTCAACTAAAATATTATTGGAATGGAAAAGAGAGATAAAGTACAGGTGCAGCAAATAAAGAGAGCCTTGGATGCCAAATGCCGAAAGGGAGACGTTTCGGACAAAATTTTATTTGTCCCCTCAGTCCTAGTTGGCTTATAAATTAATTAGGCACAAAGTTGTCATTGTTGTTGCGGCACGAATTTGTGCACATGTCAGTCACACCAGATTTTTAAAACAAGTATGGGCGTATTCATACTCTAATATTGTGTTTTTTTGATAAATAAAACTGTATTCACCCTCAAATTTTGTCGTGACAACGTCTTACAATGCAGGTAGAGGGACCGAAGAGGGGAACATGTACGAAAAATTTGGATAAAAGCGTATGAAAAATTGCTCGTTATCGGCTCGAATAAATCTTATATCTTAAGAGGTATAATTATTTTGAATATACGATTAGAGAGCATGATTCTTCAGCTAAAGATTTCACCATTTATTTTTTTCCTATTATTTTATTTTACCGCGTGAGAGCGCGCAAATTTGTTATTTGACGATTTAAACCATTGTAGATTCCAAACGGCTAATCAGATCAGACTAAATTTTAACTCAATTTGTGCAAAAGGAAAAACTCTAATTGATTATTTTAAAAAAATCGCGATTAATAAACTCTAGAATCAATTTTTTTTTTCAAAAAACCTCATTTTTTAAGACAAAAAATTGTCATTTTTCCGGTGAAGAAGGTCATAAGCCCATTTTTCAATACCTTCATTATAAATGCTTTTAAAACATAGGGCGAATTAATGTTCCATTCTCTACTATATGTTTTATAAGACATACAAGTGTTCATTTTTATAAAGAAAATTATTATAAATTAAGTCGCTGATTTACAGATTTGAGTCAAACTTTAATTTGTGAATATCTCGAAACTAATGTTTTGTGGCTTATGGCTATCTTCCACTAAGCCCTTCAATTGCCAAAAAAAAAAAATTGAAATAAAGAGAATAAATGAAATAAAATAAAATTCTTATAAAGGAATATATTTATATAGTACAATATAATACATCAAGACACAATAATCATTAAATATATATATAGTATATACATGTATATGTATATATATATTTTTATATTACAAGTATATAAATGATCATTTGACTACTTAAACAAATTAGCTATAATAATTTTAAAAATTAAAAAAAAAAAAAGAAAAAACCAAGAGTGAAAATTAAATGTTATATATAATATATATTTTTATGTAGATTTTTTTTGCCTAAACACAAAGTAATTATGCAAAACTAGTCTTTTATCAATTGATTTTTGGATATTCATTTATTTTGAGATCTTTTAGACCAACCAATTCATTCCATGTCTTCGATTGGCACAGACCAAAATCTCTCTCACACATGCACACCCATGCACACGCACACTCATACTGCACACAAGAACAGAAAATGATCGCAGAGAGAAAAAAAATAAAAATAAAAAAAACACATTCGAGTTGGTGTGTGCCTGAATAGTAGAAAAATTTTTGAGCTCAGCCGGGCTCTATTTATTTATTTAATCTTGTGCTGGTGGATCATTAACGTTATTTGACATGAAACGTTGAAGTCGTCGACGTCGTAATTCTTCTTGCCCTTTGTCTGAAGCATTTTCTGTAGACGCATCGACTCTATAAATAAATAAAAAATAGATTGTTATTGTTGAATTAAATATATTAACCGTTTGCTTGGAGTTTATTTAAAGGCGGCTACGCACGTAACTGCAAACTTGACAATTATGCATGTGCAATCTTTTTGTACCATCATGCCCAAATTTCCTTCGGCACCACACGGCACAAGCATGCTTGTGCAAGCAACAGCTTATGCCGAAAATTAACCTAAAAATGTCAAACTAGGAAGGTTTTTTATTCGAAGATAACAAGAAATACTCACTTTCTTTAAACAGGCACAATAAATATTATTAATTTAATATTTAAATTGAAATTTTAAATGAATTAATATATATTAAATGCTTGTGCATGATTAAAATTCAATCAAGCATCAAGCTTGCTTGCACAATTAAAATGCTTGGGTAAAATTCTCCTACAGACACTTCAGTTTGCTTGTACAAAAAGATTCCACGGGCATGCTTGTCAAGTTTGCAGTTACGTGTGCGGCCGCCTTAAGTTAAGTTATGTTTGTTATTTATTCGATTAAACAACTCTGATTATAAAACAACGAGATTTTATTTCTATCGTTTTCATTAATTAAATTGGCACAGTCGATAGGACCCTGAATAATGTCATCAAAAAAACAAGCGACTACCTTCAAAGAGAATGAAATTTGAAATCAGAACTAAAATTGATTTATTGAAAACTTCCAAAGGAAATATTAAAAAGAAATTTAATGAAGATGTTGGTAACTTTAAGGATGGTGAATGGTGATGAATCTCTGATAAGGCTTATTCTTAGGTCTCTTTTGGTGGGTTATTAAAATGGAAGAGAATTAATAACTTGTGATCTTTTAACTTTTTCTTATTTTTTTATTTGATGTTATTGTATGAATCGCTTTAATTAGGAAGAAATTAACAACTCACGTGTTTGCTTCATTCGATGTAGAAGTGGTTGGCTGAAGAGATGGGGTTGGCTTAAGAGATGGAGACGTTTCTTCAGTGTTATTAATTCCTGATGTTGAAGCTGTAGGTTGATTATTGCTAGAAGGAAATAAAAAAAAAAATTAATTTAAAAATTCATTCACCTCTGAAATATTAAAAAAAAAAATTAATTACAATGAATCCTTTTCTATATTAATATTTCAATTTAAATATTGAAATACACACAGGGACAGATGTTTGAACCCTCAAAGCAAATATTTTCGTTGAAATTCAGAACACAAATTTTTTTGTTATTGAAAAAGCTTTATATATATTATATATATATATATTATATTTTATATAAAGATAGTTGTAAGATAAAGTAATAAATATTATTATTTCGAAAAAGTTTCAATAAAATGCTTCTTTTTTTCTTGAAATAGGGAATAAAATATAATTAGATAAAATTGATTTTTACTTTCTATTACTTACAGTAAAATATTGCACTTTCCAGTTTATTTTATTTGGGCATAAAATATTGCAACAGGGGGATGTATGGATGTAGAGTGGATGTTGAAGAAAGAAAAACAATGAAGAAAATGTAGTCAATGTAGTTTCTTTATTGAGATCAGCCCACGGCTAACGTTTCGGTCCTAGGTTTGGACCATCATCAGAGCTGTGTTAAAAAGGCATAAATACTTTCCCAGAAAAGGGAGGGCTTCAATTCAATTTCGAATACCGACACAAACTTCTCACATATAACGAGAAGGGCATCTCAATTTCAAACAATAATAGCATTTAGTTATTAAAAGTGCTTAAGATTCATTCTTGCACGTGAAGCCTTCCAGTCTCGGGAAAAGTATATATGTTTTTTTGACACAGCTCTGAAGATGCCACATACCTACGACCGAAACGTTAGCTGATCTCAATAAACAAACTGCATTGACTGCATTTTATTGTTGTTTTTCTTTCTTAAGCAAAAAATATTTCCAGAATTTAAAAAAATGATCCCTAGTAAAAAATGTAAAATATTGTAGAATAAAAGAATTTTTTTTTTAAATAACTACCTTTCTGAGGCAGTGGTTGAACTTGCAGTAGAAGAAGCTTGAGCTGGAGCAGTGGTTGTGGTGGTGGTAGTTGAAGAAGAAAGATTTGAAGCCGACGTTGAAGCTGCAGCAGCTGAAGCGGCTGCTGCTGCAGCTGCAGCTGCTGCCGCAGATGCCGCCATTGCATGTTGATGCATCAAAGTAGCAGCCGCATCCAATAAAAGGCGAACATTTCGTAAACAACTGAGCCGGGCTTCAAGAGCCTCTCTGGTGTCCGTCTCCATTCTTCTCAACTCCTCATCAGAAAGCCCAGAATAATCCTCTGGAGGCATTGGAACTGGCATTGTAAATGGAATAAATGGTGGAAATGGAGGACAGAAGAAAGGCATATTGCCAAATGGAAACGGCGGTGGTGGAGGCATCCCAGCAGCATTTCCTGAAACTCCTCCTCCGGTTGATGAAGCCGATGTAGTTGAAGTCGAACCTGGAATCAATTCAATTTTAGACATGTCCCAGTTAGATTATTGTTTTTATCAATCATCTCAACAGCAAAAAAAAATCCAGCCACTATTTTTCTGATAAAATAAAAAAAATAAAATAAATATCTCGACATCGAATTTTTGACATGAATCGAATACTTTCTCTCTATATATTTCATATATGGACCCTGTTATGCAATGGTGTGTCAAAGACAAAAAAATTCGAAATTGAGTTAAGCACGGAATATTGTTTCAAATGCTTTAATTAATAGTATTTTTTATGAAATATGTCCTAAAAAAATTTATATTTAATGTTTCTTGCACAATTGACAACAAAAATTATATATAATCCAATGAAAACAAAAAACTTTAATGTTGATTTTCTCAAAACTCGATGTTTGGTCTTTGACACACCATTGCATAACAGGGTCCATATAGGGTAAGAGAAAGTAAAAAAAATAAATAAATTTTAAATGAAATAAACACAACCTACGTTAATAATAAATTAGATAATTAACAATGTAAATACGTTTTATTAACTTGTAATATGTAATATTATCTCAAAATGAAAAAAAAATCAAAATCAGATCATTTATCATTTTTGATATTGAAAGCATGCATATTTTTATGAACTAAATTTTTACTTTCTCTTACCGCTATATAAGTTAAATATACTAGTATATAGATAGTATATGTCTAAGGATTCGATGTCGAGATTTTGATGGATTTACACGTTTTGAGGTCCCCTGAATCAAAAAAAGACATGGTCAGTTTGTGTGTCTGTCTGTGAACAAAATATCTCAAGAACGAAAAGAGTTAGGAGGTTGAAATTTTATATTTAAATTTGGTACCCTCATGAGATGTGACACGAAGCTTTTGAACAAAATCAGCCAAAAAGTACTAGTACTTTACTGATTCACTTTTTCAGTTTTTTTCCGATTTTCTCAAAATTCGTTTAAACGATTTTGATTAAAATTCAAAAATCAATTATTTTTTTAATGCTCTTTAAAATGTATATTCTCATTTTGCCATTGAAATATTTTGAAGCACACTTTACTCTTGTACTTCATAGGAAAGATAGGAGAAATGGTTGTCATGGTAACAAAATATAAATATTTTCCCCCGTTTTTACATCTTGAATTTTAAAATATTGGCGAAAACTAAATATATGTCGACACAAAAAATCTGGTGTGACAAGCACAGAACACAACTTTCGATTACGGAAGGTAAGAGAAAGTTGTGTGCTGTGCGACCAGTCATACAAGATTTTTAACCAGTAAAATGGTATGAAAAAATTTCGAGAGCTTTGGCCATAATAGACAATATTGAGTAGCGGGGTTTTTTTTTTTTTTTTGCTGATGAGTGTATAATGATAAATTCAAATACCTGTTTCCGTAGTATTTGTTGGTTGCGGGGTTGTCGATGGTTGTTGTTGGTTGGGGTTGGGTTGTTGTTGTTGTCCTTGACCTGGAGCCTGTTGTTGAAAAGGGGGCTGCCAAAATTGCAACATCATCGCTGGGAAAGGAGCAAATGGTGGCATGCCATCAGCACCAGCTAAGTGAATATAAAAAGATTAACTTGATTAACAAATAATCCAGGAAAAATGTATGATTCATATAAATAATCCTCTTATCTATGAAATTGTTTTAAAATACACTCAAAATCAAAAGAATTTTTAATATTAACATATTTTTAGAATTAATTTACTTTTATGAAAATAGAACAATTTTTTTAAAATTTAATTTTTATTTTAATTAATTCATTTGAAATTTGATTGTACTTTTTAATATTTGAAGTTTTAGAGCTGATTGTAGTGGAGTGAGGAAAAATGAGAAAGCAGCTAATTGTGATTTCATTTTCTTCCCTCACTGCTGACCTTTCGGTCCTGATTAGGACCATCTTCAGAGCATAGGGTTCTCATTAATATATTTATCATTTCAGTCAATATTGTTGGTTTTCTTTTTATACACTTAATACATGTATATTTTTTTTATATAATAGTAGGTGAGATGTATTTCCAATCCAAATGGTATATTGTGACTGTTCTCAACGAGTTCAGTTTATGTACAATGAGGGACAATATTAAGTCCCCACCCATGCGTTTTCTACTTGTGATTATTTCATTGTTTTTAAAAAATATTATATATTTTTTAATGGAAACTTTCATGGTTCAAACCTAGAAAATTTCCAATAAAGATTTTCATTTTCTTTTATAAAAATTTTGAAATAATCACAAGAAGAAAACGCATGGGTGGAACTTAATATTGACCCTCACTGTACATACTGTACACAGAAAAAATGGATAAAAGTATTCATATGCTAAGGCATTTGAATTTTTTCAATCAACTAAAATTACTTTTTCCTCTACCTACGAAAATGTCTATTATCTTATGAGAAATGTTAGACAATCGAGATATTTTTAGATTAGTGTTAAGATATGTTATTTCTACAGTATAATAATGACTAAGTAGATGAATTAGCTTTCGAATTAATTTTTATTTTAATTTTTCAATAATTCTATAATATTATTAAATACTACATAAGTAGTGCAAATGTTCAAAGGGCGATGACCAAGGAGGAAAAAAAAAAAAATTACTTCTAATAACTAGGGCTGGGGTGTTGGCAAAAAAATTTACTGATGGATGGATGATTTTATTTTATGCCGACACCGGCAAAGCAAAATTATCGACACCGACATCCCAGCCCTGCTATTAATTATATTTAAAAAACAATCTGGACAAGAAAATTTTTTAAATAGAATTTTATCTACTAATTCAGTTGTGGAATGACAATTAAGGAATCAAAATCGTTGACCCAAGGAAAAAAATCCAATATTCCAATCTAGTCATACTCTTCTATCAGATGATAATGAATACTTACGACGAAGAGGAACCTGTGCAGCTCCAGGAGCACCAGCCGGCCGTCCTTGGGCCCCTGCAGCTCCCTGTTGAGCGCCCGCTGCAGCCGGCGTTGGTGTTCTTAGAATATTTAACCGACAGGTTGGACACGTTTGTTGCCTTTGGAACCAAGAGCGCAAACATCTTGTATGAAATATATGATTGCAGGGGAGCTTTTTGCTTGCTGCTGTGGCCAACATCTCTTCACGACAAATTATGCAAACGTTATCAGCGGCTGCTAACTCTTCGGCTGTTGCGTCTGGATATAATGTGTTCATATTGCGAATGGCACGCCGAGAGAGGATCACATCGTGAAACGCTTTCTTAAAGGATCTAAAAAAATAATAATATTAAAGTAATTCTTTCTTAAACTCTTAAAATGAAAAATAATAAAAATACCCACCTCATCGTGTAATACATTGGTCTAAAGGCAAATAAAGGAAGTGTATAAATCCTCACCATTATTGCCACAAAGGCAATATAAAGAAGGACTTTAAAGAAACCTGAAATGAGAAAATTATGTTTTTATCATTTGTTTGATTATATTATATACTAAAGTGATTGTAAATATATTTTCTTTGCCTGGAAATTGTCTATATTATAGGCAGCCAGGACCAGAAATAAAAGGCTATTTTAACAATAAGAAGCAAAAGGAGCGGGCAGCCAGGTAGTTTGAAAGGAGCGGGTAGCCAGGTAGTTAGTCCCCACGAAATGAAACTCTCTGATTAGGAAGCAGTTTCGGTTTTAATGAAATACAATCATTCATCATCAGTCCATTTATCGAGCTGAAAGCATTGTAAAGTTAGAAAAATAAAAATAAAAAATTATTTAAATATTTAGAAACAATATATAACTGGTACCGTACAGTGAGGGACAATATTAAGTCTCATCCCATCTATTTGTGATTATTTCATTGTTTTTATAAAAGAAAATGAAAATCTTTATTGGAAATTTTCTAGATTTGAACCATGAAAGTTTCCATTAAAAATATATAATATTTTTTTAAAAACAATGAAAAATAATCACAAGTAGAAAACGCATGGGTAGGACTTAATATTGTTCCTCACTGTACAGTGTGAACTCAAATGACAAAGCATTGAGTCATATTGCGAAGTTGTCAGTTGATGGGTATTATACTAAAATACAAAGCAATGCAATCAGCTTATAATTTTGCATCTCAAACTTGTAACGTATAAGCTGATTGCATTGTTTTGTATTTTATACAAATAATTTATGTATAATACACACCAACTGACAACTCCGCAATATGCTTTGTCATTTGAGTTCACACTCTCGATAAATGGACTGATGATGGTTATTAAAACCGAAACTGTTTCCTAAACAGAGAGTTTCATTTCGTGGAAACTAACTACCTGGCAGCCTGCTGCTTTAGCCCCTTTGTTCGAATACAACAGTCACTTTATTTCATCAAACGCTATTTTATTTCGCTATGCTCGTCGTTTCGGGTGCTTCCTCAGGACTAAGCAAGTCAATTTTAACAATTAAGTGACATTTGTTAAGAAATTTTAACATTTAGTTTACAATGTATAATTAATTCTAATTATGCTTTGAATCAATACAAGATGTTGTTCAAGCAATTCTATCGATTAGAGGATTTGCTCAGTCCTGAGGAAGGGGACGATTAGCACCCGAAACGTCAACGAGCACAGTGAAATAAAATAGCGTTTTTCTCGTCCTTGCTGCCTGCATAGTATCAATAATATATCCTAACGTGTCAGTTCCCGGGTGGGTATAACATTGAAGAGGTCAAATTTGACCAAAATGTATACTGTCAACTTCATTTCATTGTCATTTGATGAAAACCTTTTCATCTCCAACAATTGAATATCTTCACTTCAACGTCTTGTATTGTACTTTTATATCCCCAAATACATTTGTCTATTAAAAAGCCGGATTGAAGAAATCTGAGGAAAAACTTTGACAGAAAAATTGAAGATTTGTAAATTATTGCTTTAAGTAAAGATTATAGCTTATAAAAAAAATTTTCCACATATTAAATCCTATTTACAGTCATACTAAATTTAAATCCTTATCTATTATAAAATAATTTTTTATCAATTACAAATAATGTATTTTATTAAGGAATATCTAAAAATATATTATTGATAATTTATCATATATTATCAGTTGTCAAAATAAATTATATAACTTTGATTAAAAAATCTCTTCCACACTGTTAAGATTTATTTAAACCTATATGACTTTTAAATTAATACATTTTTATTTTATTTTTTTTTTTTAAAGAATAAATTTCAACAAAATATCTGTTAGCAGGATTCCATCATTTAATTCTATTTTGTATATATACTTAATTATTGTTTTATTCGATATTTTCAAATGAAGAGATTAATCAATAATTAAAGATCTAAAAAAATATTATTCATCTAGGGGTGGCCAGCCCAAATGACCTTCCGGGCAACTTTGAAAATACATCATAACTCCGCGGGCTGCATATAAAATTATATACCCTGTGGTAAAGCCCACATCAAATTTATTCTTGCTCACTATTTGAAATTTTGCAATTGCTCGCCTTCCCTCTCTGACTCCACTTTCTCTGTAACTCTGGCCAATCAGCGAGAAAACAGGCACATACACACAGGGACAGGAAGTCAGTGGCTAGCGCTTTATATATAGTAATGATACTAGTTTTAGACTCACTAAAGGCATTTTTTTTGGGGTAAAAAAAATAAATATATTGCAAGGGGTATAAACCCTTGGCCCGCGAGGATCATTACACTTTTACAAAATATATTTATTTTGATAATAAAGAGATAAAGGCAGCCAAAAAAAATTTTTTTTTCTTTATTTAGCAACAATGTCGACGTTTCGTCCTATTCTTCAGGCCTTCGTCAGGATATGTATTTTGTTTGCCTCGAGCTTAGAAGGGGTTCTTGGCTGAGTGATGGTCATTCTTGAAACAGAAGTCATGTAAACTGACCAATGTACAGTGAGGGACAATATTAAGTCCCACCCATGCGTTTTCTACTTGTGATTATTTCATTGTTTTAAAAAAAAAAAACATTATATATTTTTTAATGGAAACTTTCATGGTTCAAACCTAGAAAATTTCCACTAAAGATTTTCATTTTCTTTTATAAAAACAATGAAATAATCACAAGTAGAAAACCATGGATGGGACTTAATATTGACCCTCACTGTGCACACCTCAGGAACTAACTGCCCAGAGCTCGAGGCAAACACAACACATATCCTGATGAAAGCCGGAAGAATCGGCCGAAACGTCACATAGTTGATTAAGAAAGCAAGATAAAAATTTTTTTTTCTTTATTTTGCTTTGGCTGCCTTTATCTCTTCATTATAAAATAAATATATCTTGTAAAAGTGTGATGAACCTCGCGGGCCGCGGGTTGGCCACCCCTAATCTAGGGGAAGACATGAGACTCTTCTTAGACAGTCAGACATAGGTAAAGAACAACAAATTTCCCAAAAAATAAATATTTTTTCAGATATTTAGATAATGAAAAAATTTACGGATAGTTTAATAAATGAAATTAGAGAATACAATAGATATTTTTGCTAGCTCATCTTGTGGCACCAGGTAATTGAAATTTGATGATGCAATCAAGTATTTAATAATCATTAAAAGGTGACCTTTTTTTAAATAAATTGCAATTTTATCAAGATTTCATAAAACTGACCTAAAATAAAGAAAGCTCTTATTTCAATCATGAAATAAATGCATGATTATGACTTTTATGTGGTAATTTCCGTACTTTTATCTCTAACAAGAATCTGTCCACTTGATTGTATTCTATTAAAATGATTGTATCTCTTTTTTTATTTGTTTAATAATAAAGCAAAATAAAACAAATAAAATCTAATCTTAATTAAAGAGGGTTTCGAAAAATAGGTTAACACGTGGTTTACCATAAGAACTCTTCGTGGTTTCTATTAATTGTATTTTATTTCGATTTTGTGATAGCTAGAATACTTTAGATATTGTTGTTTCATATGTGGAAGAAATTAATTACCCTCTCAAAATTCATCTACACTGATTAGTTATAATTAAATGCACATTTGACCTCTGATATCAAAAATTACAAAATAAAGTTTATTTTAAAATATATTGTTGGTGTTGGCCTTAAACTGCCAAAATTTGGCTTTTAAAAAATTAATAAAAAACAATCCAGACCATAGCTGAACAGAAAACAGGGATGGCCAGGATCGCGAACCTTTTGGATTAAAATCCCAAGATCCGATCCGATCCAGGATTTTGGGATCTGGATCGAAATCCTTTTTATGAGGAGGATCTTTGATCTGGATCTGGATCTGAAATCGAAATGGGGGGTGGATTTAAGGATTTTGTTCGAAATTCTTTTTGCTCTCTGGACTTAGTATCGGATCGCTAATCCTTTATGAGGGATTAGCAATCCTGGATTTTTGCGATCCTGTTCAAAGGATTTCTAATCCTTATAAAACTTTGAGTGGTGAGGATATCCAGGCAGTCAAAAAACAATAAAGAAAATTATATTTATCTTTATTTCATATGTTTGTCGACGTTTCGGCCGATATTCCGGCCTTCATCAGGACAAATGCTGTTTGCCTCGAGCTCATAGAGGCTCTTGGCAACTCCTGACAATGTGTTTGAGCGAACATTCGTCGGATGTCATGACTTCTGGGTCAATATCTGTTTAAAGTCATGACATGTTCGCTCAAACACATTGTCAGGAGTTGCCAAGAGCCTCTATGAGCTCGAGGCAAACAGCATTTGTCCTGATGAAGGCCGGAATATCGGCCGAAACGTCGACAAACATATGAAATAAAGATAAATATAATTTTCTTTATTGTTTTTTGGCTGCCTGGATATTCTCACCACTAAATATATATTCAGCCACTCCTCCTGAAATTAATCATTACTTATAAAACTTTATTTTTCAAATTGGCAACTCTGCTCAGAACGTTCGTTCATTTTGGTACAATTTAGATGTTAATTCGACAATTTTATTTGCAACTGGATCGGATCTCCGGATCAAATCGGATTTCTGGATCATAAGTCCGGATCGGATTTTCGGATCGCGGATCTGGATCTGCGGATTCGATATGATCCTTTTTCTAAATCGGATCGGATCTTCCAAACTGGCTTCCGCTAATCCTTTTTAAAGGATTTTGCCCATTCCAGATAGAGAATAGAAAGAGATGTTACTTGGAATAGATTCACTTTCCTCTTTCCATCCTCCTTAAGAAAAAAATTAATTAATTTTATTACTTGATTTAATGCTTACCCATTACTAATTCAGTGTAGAGAAGGAAGACTGCTTTATTCTCCCATGGATTTTCACTATTCATATCTAATGTATGTAAAATATATTTTATATATATATTGATGATAATAGTTAAAAGTATTGCGTATTCGAAGCCAAAGACAAGTTGAACAGATGCACCCTTGGTGATAGTGGATTGATATGCCAAACCAACAAAATGAACATCAAGAGCACCCAGCATGGTTAAGAGAGCTGAAAATAGAAAAAAAATATTAATTACATGTTAAAAAAATAAATTTATATCTTTAATAGATAGAATATAGGGCTTTAATTTCTAATGTGGAAAAATTTGAAATTTCTTTTACTTCAGTAGTTATACAAGTAATAATTGCTTGAAGTTGGGGCTGTGATGTGATTATAATAGAGGAATATTAGCCAAAATGGAATGCTTGGGGTTCAATAAAACTATCAGAAAAAGACGTTTCGGCCTGAATTTATTTATCCATCAGTTATTGGAAATTATATACATAATGTAGAGTGCACATATGATTGAACCAGGTCAATAATAACATTTATTTGTTTAATTCAAAATTAAAGAGCTTCTGTGTCCAAGATCAGAGATAAAAAATAAAATTATCTCTGATCTTGGGCACAGGAGCAATATAATTTTTGTATGAAGCAAATAAATTTTATTATTGGCACTGGTTCAATCACATGTACACTTTGCATAGTGTTTATAATTTCCAAAAAACTGGAGATGGCCAAATAAATTTAGGCCTAAACGTCTTATTCTGAAAGTTTTATTCAACCTCAAACATTCCAATTTGGCTGATATCTCCATCTCTCTTTTATAATATACTTATAAAAGTGAATTTTGATCTAATGGTTCTTTGTTAGAGATCAGTGTTGTCTATTTTAATATCAGGAATCGGAATTATTATGTGAAATCAGCTTTTTTTAGGAGCACAATAGATCTTTAAGGTCGCACTGCAGAGAAACGCCACAAAATCAATCAATTTATCTTTTTAGGCATCTGGAGCTATTTAGACCTTTTCTCTAATCATTTCAATTGAATCAAATGAAATAAAATTTTGCCGCCTATAACACTGTGTTATAGCCCAGACTCTATTTTATATACATGTATAATTTATTTAAATATGAAACTTACATAAGACACGCAAATGAAAAAGCCAAGTAATCACAGGACTTCTTTCCATCTAAAAAAAATAAAAATATTTAGCCTTGATTTACAAATGCATACAAATACATACGAAGAAAATTATAAAATTTGGTAGAAAAATTCATTATGTTAATTAAATGCAGAATAAAGCCTTTTTATTTTTATAAAATACTTACAAAATCAACTCTGTCCTCAGCTAGCCAATGAAATGACTTTAGAAATAGTAAAACAGTAAATAGGGCGACAAACTTTGGACTAAAATCATCACGAAATACGGTGAAAGCCAAACAGGTTTCTGTTACTGCATACCAAGATCTTTCCATTAAATGCTGGAAAAAAATATTTAATACTATGAGTAGAATAAAAACTAATTAATTCAATTTCTATATGGGATTAAATAAGCAGAAATAAGTTTAATTGAAAAAGAATAAATACATATATTATATTTTTTAATATTTAAGCAAGTTATTTTGGGTAGATAAAAAAAGATTATTTAATATAATCTTGATTAACAAATCTAATAATATATTAAACTATACTTATATTTCAATACTTTTGAATAAACTCTACTAGTTTCTCTCTTGACATATATTTATAAATCTTTGTGCCAAGCGATACCACTATAAAGTGACATATATTAAATATTTTTGTGTATAATAAGTACAAGGATGATAATTAAAATTTTAAATTTATTAGAACTTGTTATTGGAATGACTTTAAAATTTTATAAAATAAATGAATTCTAATTTAATTTTTTTGAAAAGTAAAAGGGTTTAACAAAAATGTATTTACCTCGAATTCAGCCGCTCTTAATTGACCAAAAAATACTTTACGCATTAATTTTCCAATTAATATGACCATTACAAAAGCTTGTATATACATAACCTAAAATATATATAAAAATTTAGTTGATCAATATTAGAAGAAAAAAAAATACATTATATTTACAGCCATGCTTGGGTTTGATTTTGTAATATAGACGACCGATGGATAAAATTGTTTTTTCTGATAATATGCATTTCCAATTACAGCAGATGTCAATCCGAGGCTAATCAAAGTTACACCCAAACCTCTCATTTTGGCAAATAATCGTTCGTTTAATGACTAGACTGTGAATTCAAGGGAATTTTGATTAAATCGAAAGCAAAATTTTAATATTAATGGCCCAAATGGTTATTAAATGAAAACATAACAACACGTCATTCTTTTAAAAACAACGTAGCTGTCACAAAATTCCCAAGTCAGTCAGAGAGTATAAAAAATAAAAACGATCGCAACGACTCTCGTGTCATTTAGCCGAACTAGTCATTAGCCACGTCCTACGATAACCAATGGAGCAACTGTAAAAAAAATTATTATTTTAATGAGTAATCTTTGCAGAGGAATGTTGATATTATCTCAAGATTATATCTTCTTATTTTATCTATATAAATAGAGGAGCAACATACACTTTTAACTAGTCTTCTGTTACAATGCATACTTCAACAATCTTATTATTTGTTGTATTTCCGGTTCTGATTGATGCCGAAGTGATTTCCCTTTCAGGTACCGATTGGAATGTAAAAGGCAATGATGGAGGTAATTATGGAGGTAAATTATTATTAAATAATCATCATAATCATTTATTTATTGCATAATTCTCTAGTCGGCTTTAAGGGGAAATGGTAATAGCAATATTAATTACGATGAATCACTCCTTCTAGTGAGGCTCTCCCTGGGCATTTGCTATATCATGGAAGACAAATCTAAATGCAAATTTGAAAAAAATAAAATTTATTCTATTTCTAAATAATTGGGAGCAAACAAAAATAGTATAAATCTAATGTCACTTTTGGATCCTAATGAAAAATGTTTACCTCTTGGCTAGTGGAATTATTTTGACTTGAGAAACAGTTGAATAAGTATTACTACCAAAAACTTTGAGACTTAAATTCCTGACCAAAAAATGGCAGAACATATATATTGATACATTCTTTTTTAAAAATATTCAAAACAGATTAATGTAAACATAATAAATACAATATATAATCTTTTGTCAACATCCACCAATTCTTTGTAAAATTCTTAAAACTTTGTTATATAATTAGACTGAAGATGGATAATTTCTAAAGTTATTAGTGTGGATTGTATAGCTCAAAATATAATAGAAAGGAGCCATCATTCAACAAGTTCTTGTTGATTGTTGGCTACTTTCAAGTATATTGATTTTTCAAGGTAAATTTTAAATTCTCAAGTTAGGCTATGTTTCTCACTGCAAAAGTTTAATCTCAAATGTGTTTGGTCTTACTCCCCTTTAAAAACACTTTGACTCGTTTGTTTCCCAAAAGAATAAATTATACTCCTACTTTGAAATTGGTAGAACAAATATACAATTGGAAGAGATAGAAATAAATTATAGGAATGGTGACTTGTAATAAGATTTGACTACCAACACATGAGTTTAGAAAACTAGATTTATAGCTGAGTAAAAGTTGTTGATGAGTAGCAGGATGAAGAAAGAAAAGCAGCTAGTATTTATTTAATGCCCATTAGGCTAACGTTTCGGTCTCGGTCGAGACCATCTTCAGAGCTTATGGGCTGTCAATATGAGATTAATATTATAAACTCAATTACACAATTCATAACCTTGAAGTTACAATTTAAGTATATAAATGTAAATAAATATTTACAGGTTTAAACAATTCAGTCTATTATTAGAAGAGTAACAGTCGTATGGTGCGTCTAATCAATTACCTATAGTCGATTAGACGCACAATTCCACTGTTATTCTTCTAACAATAGACTCAATTGTTTAAACCTATATATATATATTTATTTACATTTATATAGGCCTACTTATATCTCATATTGACAGCCCATAAGCTCTGAAGATGGTTTTGACCGAGACCAAAACGTTAGCCTAATGGGCATTAAATAAATGAAATAAATAATAGCTGATTTTCTTTCTTCATCCTGCTACTCATCAACATCATGAGTTAAATTAAAATTTCATTTTTAATGTGTATAAGATTTCTCTTGTTACTCATAAAAATACATATTTTTTGCGTAATTCTCATATACTTATATATTATAACTGAATACAATACAATTTAGTTGATTGTAAAGCATAACATGTTATCATTAGGCCTAATCATTTTTACTTTTTTTGAAATCAATCCATTAATTAAACAGTTTACAAAAATCATGATTTTTATTAAGTATTTCATGTTTTTGTTATTAATTGATATTTTCTCTTTTTATTTTAGAAATTCAAGCCCCGGCCACCGTACCTGGAGGTATCTATTCAGATCTTTCTGGTATAAAAGATTACATGCCAGAAAATTATTTGTTTGGATTTAATGACATTAATTATAGATGGATTTCCAACATCAATTGGACCTACTCTAAAAGCTTTGATGGTAAACAATTAAGAAAATTTAATGTCTAACAATAATTAGAAAAAAAAGATTACAAAAAATATACTTTGTTAATTGAGTAGTGAGGATATCCAGGCAGCTTTGTTAACTTAAAGGGTGAATTCCTTTAACCACAATTACCTATTTTATAGTAAAATAATTAAAATATTCTCTATTAATAGTGGGACTGTAATCGCAAGAAGTAGCAAAGGAATATGAAACCAGTATTTTTTTATTTATCTCAAACCTATCCTTATTACAATTATTTCAGATCCCAATTCATTCGCAATTTCATTTATTAATAAATTAAAGATTTATAATTTGGCTAAATATGAGAAACTTTTTTTATTTATAATTTTATTAATGTATTTTTATAAAATTTCCAGTATCAGAAGATTTATTTGCATTAGATAACATCAATCTTGTATTTCATGGAGTTGACACAATTTCGTCAATATGGTTAAATGGGGTACAAATTGGAGAAACTGACAATATGTTTATTCGATATAATTTTAACGTGAAAAATACACTAAAGGTAGGCTTAAATATTATTCTTTAATAGAATAACATTTTCTATAAGAAAACAGGTTTATTCGATTTATTATATTTTTAGATTTCTGATAATCAATTAGAAGTGAGAATTCTTGCAGCCCCTGAACAGGCAGCGAATCGATTCAAAGCTTCTTCACATCCAATTCCCCCTTCAAGTGCTACTCCAAGTTATCATGGAGAACCTTATGCTCAAATGATAAGAAAAATGCAATGCTCTTTCTCATGGGATTGGGGTCCTGCCTTTCCTTCTGCTGGTATCTGGTAAGATAATTTTCGTTTGTTTTTTGATTATATACATATATTAATTATTAAGGTTCTTAAGGAGGCAAGCTGTTTGCATGTTTTTGCCGATAAGATGGCGTTAGGGGTCTTAAAAATTTTGCCAAAAAGTCCAATTATTACGAAAATGTGCCAACAGATGACAGGATGGTAGGGTTTAAAACCAAAATTTTAAATTTTCTGTTTTACAAACAAAAATTTTTCAACATCTTAAATGATAACCTTATTAATAATATATCTATTGGACCACATTCTTATTTTACATTTTATAAATCGATCTCGATCCACCCAAGAAAATATTATTACTACTATTCCAATTCACTCTTGAGATTTGTTTATATTCATAAATACAAAAACCAAAAATACATAACTTATATATACTCCATACATTTCCTATGGAAGAAATCGTAACTTTGGGAATTAATAACTCAAAAAATTTCACCTTGGGGTAGTGGTAGATGCCTATCTTCTATACGAACTCCGGGTTCGGGCTCCAGCAGTCCGATGATTTAAACCATTTGGATACCAAATGACTTAAATAGTATGTAAAGTCTTATATGCCTAAGTTGCAGAAAAGACTGTGAATGTGTGTGGATGGAGTGTGAATGAGAAAAATGTGAATGTTTTTTTAACTCAAAAATTGTAGAATTTCGCCCCGAGTATTTTTCCTAATTTCCATAATGACCTCTATAAGTGGAAAATTTCGTCATTCCAACGGAAAGTTCAAACAGACAAGACAGAGACAGATAGACAGAGACATTCCGCTATTATTATATATAGATTATTTAAGGATTGAAAATTCGCATTTAGGGCCATTTAGACCCAATCCCTATTTATTTCAAATGATTGATAGCCAATTCAAATGAAATACATTTTTCTCCTTGTTTCGTTTCCACCGGTCCAAACCCTATTTGGTAGGGCTATATTTAAACTCATGTATTTGTTTAATTTTCGTTGATCTTTTAATTATGAATAGTTTATAAATATTATTATATATTATGTAATCATTTATAACAACATAAAAATATATAAATATTAGGAACCGACCAAATATTCAGTTTCGGTTATGGTTTCGGCCAGTTTCGGCCAAAAATCATGGTTTCGGCCGTAGTTTCGGTTTCGGCCAAAAAGTAGCCGAAACCAGAGCTGAAAAAATGGGATGAGACTCGCATGCAAAAAAAAAGGCAAATGATTTGCACTTGAGGGAGAAAAATTTAGTCTCCCTAAAAAAAAGGTAAAATGATTTTCATGGGAGGGAAAAAAATTCAAAAAAAAGGTAAAATGCAAAAAATTTTTATAAGAAATACAAGTTTCGGTTTCGGTTACGGTTTCGGCCGAAACAGGTTGAGGGAAATCGGTTGGTGAAAATCTGTTTCGGTCGGACCCTAATAAATTAAATATAGGCTTATAAGTGATCTGATAATGCCGGCTGTTAGACTGCCATCTTTTGCAAGAGTGCTGAACTATTTGGCCGTTAATTTTTTAATAAATAAGAAATTTCTTTTTTACTTTGTCACCATTTCATTTAATTATTATAGGTTGGATATTAATGATTTTTACATTTTTAGATTTAAAAAAAATTACAATTTTTATAATAGAGTTTTTTGTTGCATTTTCTATAAATATAAAAAAATATTTTTTAATTAATCGTAATTAAAAAAAAATGGATCCTATTATGTACAATTCTCACTAATTTGAACATTAAAAAAACACCATATTTAAAATGCCTCTTTAATTTCAATGTGCTCTCACTAAGCCCCTTAATACCTACTTTATTTTTATTTAGGAAAGACATCGAATTGGTTGGATATAATCCTTTGGAAATTCGTGATATTCAATGGAGTTCTCCAAGTTCATCTTCTTTTGAATATCTCATTTATCTTGAAACGGATGCACATGCTTCATTACCTCAAGTAAATAAAATTTTCCTATTATTTGATCCTTTAAACTTCTCAAAAATAAGATCAAAATGCTTTATAAAGAAAAATATTTTGACAAATTTTTAATTATAATTTTTAAAGATGATGGAGAATTTGTTTAACTTGATAGGATAGCGAATAGCGCCGGAAATCAAATCAGACAAAAACTAGATCAATTTTTATCAGATTTTTCTTTATTTGATCGTCTAATCGATCTGATAAAAATTGATCTAGTTTTTGTCTGATTTCTTTTTCCTGCTTCTATTCCTAACCTTATATAATTTTAAAATTTAGAATATTTTGTTTTTCAGGATCTTGGGCATCTTGATATTACTTTGATTGATCCTGTTGACTCATCAAAAGTTTATCAGGAAACATTACCCGTTTCTGGAGCCAACCTTTTCTAACGGAGTTATAAAAATAAGTAAAGCAGTGGACAATCTTTCTGGAGTAAGTCTCTACTTTTTTTTATGCAATAAATGCAATTTTTATAACTTTTCTTTTTATTGTTTTTTTTTAGATAAAATTATGGTGGCCAAATGGTTTAGGAAATCAATCTCTTTACCAATTCACTGTGAATCACGTCAGTACAAGCGGACGGACCGTTAGCAAATTCATTAATGTAGGATTTAGAACTATAGAATTGGTACAAGAACCAATTGAAAATTCAGGTAAATCTTTAAAAAATAATGGGAAAGGGAAGGAAGAGGAATTCTAAAACTTAAGAAAAAAATTTTTCTCTTGAGGCCCTCTTGGTAATTGCCCCTAAGGGTGAAAATTTAATAATAAAATATAATTAAAACTAAATTATGTAGAAAAGTATTCTAAGATCCCAAATTTTATTTTTATAGATGGTGCAACATTCTATTTCAAAATTAATGGCCAAGCCTTTTTTGCGAAAGGAGCAAATTGGATTCCAGCCGATGTATTGCCCGAGAAACAACAAGATGAGAAATATTTACGTTGGTTATTAAAATCAGCTCAAATTGCTAACATGAATATGCTTCGTGTTTGGGGCGGAGGAGTTTATGAAAGTGACTTATTTTATAAGGTAAATTAATACTAAAAAAAAAACAATCCATCCAGATAAAAAACATTTATAACATTTTCTTTTACCTAATTTGGTTTGAGAAATTAGAAGGGAGGAGTTCCAAATCAACTTGATTGAATTCATAAAGAGTTTTATTTAATTAAAATAAGACCTTATAAAAAATTTAACTGATTTTTTTTCATCCTACTCCTTACTTACTGGAAGTTTATAAAGTCTATTCTAGACGTAGAAAGAATAATGATGGACACTTGATTAATGTCCGAAACATTAAAATGACCCCAGAGTCACAGATAAGAGGGAGGTAGGGAGGAATAAATAAATTGCCAGAGGTTTTTTTTTTTTTTTTTTTTTAACCCTCATCGGATGCTGAGGCCATTTAGGGCTAATTCCCAGAGTTTTGGATACCTTAAACTTTAACCATAAAAAAAAAAAATCAAATTATTTTTAAAAGATTTCTCCAACTCTAATAAATGTTAAAAGAAAAAGAATATTTAAAAATTTTCCTTCTGCAGGGGCCCAGACCTCTTAAGCTCTAGCTCTTAATTGGTTATGAAAAAATATATTAAAAAATATGATTTTCCCCTCTGAAGCGCATAAATTCAAATTTAATAATTACTTATTTTTAATGGAGAGAAGAGGGCCCAAATTAATATACAGTCCCGGGACCCGGCAAGGCTGCCCTGATAATGACTTTTCCTAATTACAGAACAACCCCACTTTACCGGCCTGTTCGGGACGGAGACCCGTGCCAGATACCCGTTTGGCCGGTTAATCCGAGGTTTCGGCGAAAAATTGATTTTCATTCATTATCTTCATATATTTTGGTTTTCCTAACTCACTCATTTTTGTTTAAGAGATCTCAAGCCTATGTAGTAGAAATATCCGAGGCCGAATAAGAGGGGTAGTACCATATAAATAAAAAGAGATAATGATTTATATCTATAAAATATTGATAAAATTAATTTCAATGAATCAATGAAGCCATGCTGTTTTTCTATAGACAGAAGAAGAAGCAGGTGAGCCAAAAACAAAGCCTCCGATTTAATACAATTTAATGAGATGTTTAGGGTGAATTTCATCTACCCATCTTCAGTCCTTCAAAATTGTTAAAAGTCCCGGAGTTGGTCAATAGGGCAATATATGTAAATTTATGTATCATATGTCCTGCGATGTGGGCCATCGTATTTATTTAGTGAGAATGGTATTAATTTATTAGAATAATAGTCGGTTGTGAGATGTTGTGTTACGGCAACCTAGGATATCCTAGTCCACCAGCCGTGAAAGCGTGGAGGTCCTGGTTCGACTCCAGGAAGCCCAATTTTGCCCAATCACAAAGCACAAACGCAAATTTGTTATCTTAAACGATATATTGACTGGCTAATGAACAGTCTATTTAGCACTTACCGAATTATTTAGCTTTGTGTGATAAAAAATCATTTATTTTCAGCTTGCTGATGAACTCGGAATCTTGATTTGGCAAGATCTGATGTATGCTGTGGCATTATACCCTGCAACCCCAGAATTTCTTGCATCTGCAGCAGAAGAAGCTAGGCAACAAATTCGCAGACTCCATCATCATCCTTGTGTTGCAATCTGGGCTGGAAATAACGAACTCGAAACAGCCATTGTATCTCATTGGTAAGATAAGTTTAGGTGAGGAACAATAATTAAAGCACCCCATGCGTTTTCCATGTGATCATTCTATTGTTTAAAAAATAAAATGTAAAAAATTTTTAGTGGATTATTTTGTGATGCAAACCTACAAGAGAATTATAATAAAGATTTTCATATTCTTTAATAAATCATTTATGAGAAAACGCATTGGGGTTCTTTAATAATTTGCCCCTCATTGAAAGTAAGTGACACCATTAAAATCTACCCATACATTTCTTATATGTGATCCGGGAGGAATATTCTTAAAATAAATAATAATTAGAATGATGAAGGAAGAGGATGTATAAATAATATTAACTAGGCAGAGAGCTTTGTTTGAAAAGAGATAAAATTTTTTTTCAAACAACGCTCAAATAGACTGGAAATAAGCCAGTCAATATATCGTTTAAATTTGAGATTGGGCTTGATTGGGCAAAAATCGCCGACGACCTATGATAAAGGTAGTCCGCCCGCCACGAAAGCGTAGAAGGCCTACCTGGTTTAAGTCCAGGGGGCGGCAATTTTTGCCTAATCAAACACAAAGTCATCTCGCAAATTTGTTATCATAAATAATAATTCCAAATCATTAAATGAAATAAATAGGTAATGGTCTAAATTGCCTCACATGCCGAAAAAGACCTTAAATTAAAAAATAAATTATTAAATTCCAACATGATCTGTTATTTTTATTATTCTATTACTATTTTTTACAATTATTTAATAAAATGAAATGAGTACATGAAAAGAAATTAATTTTTCTCCCTTTTGTTATTTAATTCAATTGGGTGGGCCAGGAAGATGTACAGTGAGGCACCAAAGTCAAGTCCCACCCATGCGTTTTCTATTTGTGATTATTTCATTGTTTTTATAAAAGAAAATGAAAATCTTTTTTGGAAATTTTCTAGGTTTGAACCATGAAAGTTTCCATTAAAAAAAATATAATATTTTTTTAAAAATAATGAAATAATCACAAGTAGAAAACGCATGGGTGGGACTTAATATTGTCCCTCACTGTACGTTAACTTATAATATTTCCTTTTATAAAAATAATAGAAAATGCATTGGTGGACTTTAATAACATTAATCCATGTAGATTTTAAATATTTTCTATCCCTTGGTCTTTTATCGTTCCTATTAGGGACTGTTAAAAATGACAAAAATGCATGAGCGTATCCAGACATCTTGTTAGGGAGAGGGGGGATGGGGCAACCACTCGTTGGGACGAGAGGGAGGGGGTATCCATTTAATATATATTAGATATAGATATATTTTTTTGCCCTGAGACTATTACGCCTCCTGGAGCACAGAAAATGTACACAAATTTAAAATGTACATTCACCTAAATCGTATAAAAGTATAAAACGTATGCTCTCCTTTCTCCCCAAAGCGGCGCGACTCAACCAACCATATACTACCTATACATAGATTATTAATTATTTATTTTAAAAATTATATTTTATTTTCCTATATAAGCTCATTAAAAAAATAATTCACAGTGAGAAAAATATATATTTGTTTTAAATAGACAAAAAATTTTCATGACAAGTCAGGGGAGGGGGGAGAGGGAGATACATTGCCAATTGGAAATATGTCAGCAAAATTGACTAGAAAATTTGGAAAATTTGAATTGATTTGAGGCTCAAGAAAAGACCGATTTTGGTTTATTAATAGGCCTAATATATTGTTTTATTGGTTAAACTTGTGTCAATTTCATTCATTGAACTATTTACTTTCCTTTTAGCGGATCGTTTATAAATGTATTTATTTATTTTATTTTATATAATATATATATATATTATATAGAGATTACACATATAGATAAGAGAAAGTAAAAACATATTTATAAACTTTTTAAGTTAACATACTTATAACAACAAGGTTAAAGATAAGTTCTCGTGGTGTAGTGGTTATCACATCCGCCTAACACGCGGAAGGTCCCCGGTTCGATCCCGGGCGAGAACATTTTTATTTTTATTTGTAATTTTTTTTTTTTTTTTTTAATTTAGGTATCCAGAACAATCAGAATATGATGATGTTTTGAGATCAGATTATCGTGCATTATTTGCTGATACCCTTCTAAAAGTAGCTGGTGAGGAAGATAGTTCTCGATCCTATGTTATTTCAAGCCCAAGCAACGGAGTAGATACAGTACAAGAAGGAGGAATTGCGAAAAATCCTTCTGATACTAAATGGGGTGATGGTATGTATTAATAATAAATAAATAAATAAATACATTTATATTATTATTTAATTTGAAATTTGTCGCTCGACTAATATTGAATATGAACTAGTTTATAAATGACAAATAATAATAATAATAACGGATATAGCAATTGTGTTGCCGGGGTATTTAAGCTATCCCTGGGTATTCGGGTAGCGCTGATTCCAAAAATAAAATCAATTTTGTCCCATCATTTTGGATAAAATTTAATAATTTTATTAGAAAATGTGGTTCTAATTTTGAATTGCCTAGATTTTTTTAAGGCGTTACCCCTTAAAAATATGCAGATAGATGAATTAAATAGAAATATAAAGTTTCAGTCCAATTGGAGGGGATTTACCGTAGTGTGCAAAACACGACTAAAAGTTTAGAAAAATTAAACTTTTTTACTTTCTCTTACCTATGTATATATGTAATATATATATAGAGAGAAAGTATTGGATTCATGTCAAAAATTCGATGTCGAGATTTTGATGGATCTTTACGTTTTGAGGTCCCCTGAATCCAAAAAAGTGGTTTTCGCGACATGGTCTGTCTGTGTGTGTGTGTGTCTGTGTGTGTTCAATTTTAAGCATGAAGGAATTGAGCTAGGAGGTTGAAATTTTATATTTAAGTTAGGCAGCCCCCGGGACCGGAAAAATAAGCTTTTAATCAAAATCGGCCAAAGAGTACTAGTACTTTACTGATGAACTTTTTCAGTTTTTTTTCGATTTTCTCAAAATTCGCTCTAACGATTTTGATTAAAATTCAAAAATCAATTATTTTTTAGATGTTCTTTCAAATGTATATTCTCGTTTTGCCCTCAAAATTGTTTGAAGCACACTTTACTCTTGTACTTCATAGAAAAGATAGGAGAAATGGTTGCCATGGTTACAAAATATAAATATTTTCCCATACTTATAAATTTTACATCTGAATTCAAATATTCCCTACTGCCGGGAACTAAATACATGTCGACACAAAAAATCTGGTGTGACAGCACAGTGCACAACTTTCGATTACCGAAGGTAAGAGAAAGTTGTGTGCTGTGCGCCAGTCACACCAGATTTTTCAGTTTTTTTTTACTTCGGACATCCCAAATACAATTTTTTCCATCCATGAATGCAAAATCATATTTTTACGATATTCTATAGTTCTTTAGCCTTCCAAAAATCATTCATTCGTGGAAATCTGTTGATAATTAACGAAATTATAAACAAAACAGGGACCAATTAAAGCACCTACCGACAGGTAGGGGCGGAGGTTTTTTTTCTAAGATCTTTTTCGGCATTTATGGCAATTTAGACCACGTCCCTATTTATTTAAATTGATTGGTAGCCAATTCAATTTAAATAAATTTTTGTCGCATGGGACGGGATGCGAATGTTTGGAAGATTCAATTTACAGAAGGGACTAGATTTTTCTATTTCTTTAAAACCTCTCTGGGAGATGAAAATTTTTTAAATAATACTTTCAAATAGTAGCACCGTTAAGGTGATTTGAGTCTTAAAATTGATAATAAAAAATAAATGTAAAAATATATTTTAGATAAAAAGCATAATTTCTTTAGATTACTAGTTTTTAAAACTTTTTCAATTTTTTCTCGGAGGGGGCGGTCGATATATTTAACTATTTTGTTCATAATTTCGCTAATAAATAATAGATTTTCACGAATGAATGATTTTTGTAAAGCTAAAGAACTATAGAATATCGTAAAAATTTGTTTTTTGCATTCAGGGAAGGAAAAAATTTATTAAGGGTTTTCAAAGTTAAAAAATCTGGTGTGACTGGTCGCACAGCACACAACTTTCTCTTACCAAAGGTCTGTACTTGTCACACCAGATTTTTTTGTGACGAGATATATTTAATTTCCGCCAAAGCTCTTTTTGTTCTTGAGATATTTTGTTCATAGACAGACAGACCATGTTGCGAAAACCACTTTTTTGGACTCAGGGGACCTCAAAACGTGTATATCCATCAAAATCTCGACATCGAATTTGACATGAATCCAATACTTTCTCTATATATATACATAAGTAAGAGAAAGTAAAAAAAGTGGAAAAAATTCAATTTTTCTTAACTTTTAGCCTTGTTTTGCACCATTAAATCCCCTCCTATTGGGCAGAAACTTTATATCTTATGTATTTGATAATTCACAATCCTCATATTTTTAAGGGGTAACGCCTTGAAAAAAATCTAGGTAATTCAAAATTAGAACCACATTTTCTATTAACATTTAATTTTCTCTATAGTTCTGAAACTAGAGGTGATGGGACTGGAATTTTGGAATCAGCGCTACCCAATTACCCAGGAATAGCTTCAAATACTCCGGCAACAGAAAAAATTGTTCTCTAATAATCCTGATCTCTTAATTTTTTCTAGTGCACTTTTACCAATATGGTGCTGATGGTTGGCTGGTTAGTATATATCCAACCCCACGTTTTGCTAGTGAATATGGCTATCAATCATTACCTGAATTAAGCTCTTGGAAAGACGTGGGAGCAGCCGTAGATCTTGCTTTAGGATCAGATTTACTTAACCACCGAGAACATGCCCCACAAGGTTATGCTCCTTTAAGATTACAGACTGGATATCAATTGCCTCTTCCTGACGGCGATCAAATTCTTCTTGCAGAGAATTTCGAAGCTATTATTTATGCTTCGCAGGTAAAATTAAAAAAAAAAAATTTACTAAATTGAAGATATTTATATAATATTATTACTTTATTGAATTTTAGATATATCAAGCCGTATCCTATAAAGTGGAGTCAGAACATTTTAGAGCCCATCAATCAGATATTAATGAAATTGGAGAAGGAAGGACAATGGGCTCTCTATATTGGCAATTAAATGATGTTTGGATTGCACCAACTTGGGCTGGAATCGGTAAAATTATTTTCTTTTTGAATTAAAACAAAATTCTGCTCTAATACAAAAACATTGCGGTATTTCTTGAAGTAGTAGGCCCATGGATTACTCGCAGGGGGACGCGAATAGTCGCAAATATAACAACACACTCATTAATCACATAATAACCGCGTTTATTTTTTTAACGCTTTACTGTTAATAATGTTTACTAATTAAATGCATACATTGACTAGTAAATGTATGCATTTACGAAATTCAAAATTATAAATAGTTTTTTAACCAATCTGAATTAAAAAAAATTAGGGGAGGTCGTGAGATATTGACTTTGTTTCCAAGGGGGTCGCGACTTCAAAAAGTTTAAGAATCACTGCCGTAGAGGGCCTATCTATAATATCTATTACCAGAGGGGTAACCAGGGTTAAAAACGTAACCCCTCCCCCCCCCAAAAAAAAAAAAAAAAAATAGAAATTGACATATATTACGTACATTTTAAATAGAAATGGCGAGCAGTCTGTCTTGTTATTTGAAAATATATTCTATTTAAAAATCATTGTGTGGTTTTATGAAACCACGATGCAAGTGAAACTTTTTTCGGATCGTAGGCGTTTAACTGAAAATTTTCAAAAAATTATTCAATTAAGGTTATTTTAATCGCGTTTTTAATCTTAATTTAATAATTGGAAAATAGGAAATCAATAGACGCATGTTAAAAACTGTGAACAATATTTATTTAGTAATTAGCCGCGCCGCCCGCCTTCGGCGGGCGGCGTGCTAGCTAGTGAGGGCTTCGCCCCCCTGGATTATATATATACAGTATATATAGATTGAAGATTTGAATATTTTAAATTATTTTAAAAATTATATTTTATCAATTTAAAAATTGAATTATTAAATCTCACAATTATTTTTTTATAATTCATTATATATATTAAATTTCAACTTTCTTATTTTTGTCGTCACGGATTGTGACGTCATGACTTGTAGCGTCATGGCTTTTTACGTCACCTCGTTACAAAACGACATGCTGATAGAAGAACCAAAAAATTCGTAGTGATATAATAAAAGTTTTACTTTAAAAAAAATAAAATTAATAGGTTTATTTTATTTTATTTAAATAAAACTTTCCCAAAAATAAATAAGAGAAAGTAAAAATGATGACTTGGCTTCATCGGATCAAGAGAGACATGACTGAGCTTGGCCTGTCGGAGACAACAGCATTGGATAGGGGGGGAGTGGAGGGGGATTTTAATTAAACTGTGGCCCGTGATTCGTGGCTCAGAGAGAAGACACTAGCTTCTCCTGCCGGGGTTCCGTGTTCGCTTCCCGTCCCAAGCGAGAAAAATTTGTTTCATTTGAATTGACTATAAATCATTTGAAATAAATTAAAGATGGGGTTTAAATGGCTTAGATGCTGAAAAAGACCTTAAATAAAAAACAAAAAAAAAAAAAAAACTGGTGCATGCAATATGTTTGTCCAGATGGTGAAGAGGGATTACTCCAGTAATATTTAACATGTTTAAAAATAATTTATTTATTATTTTCTTTTTAGATAAATTTGGCCATTGGAAGATGGTGCATTATTACGCAGTCAATTTTTATGCACCTCTTTTGGCTACAGCTGAAATTGACTCTTCAAATACCATTCGAGTTTATCTAATTTCTGATTATCTAGAAGAACTTGACGTTAAATTAAAACTCAACTTTTTTAATTGGAATTCCTCTACTCCAGTTTCAACAAAATCTTCAGCACACACATTGGTAAGGACAATCATATATTAATCTGATATACTGTATTAGTATAAAATCCTTCTTATCTTGAGCTTTTTTATGACTGAAATAACTTCTGGTCAAATTTTATGCCAAAGAATCAAAAATCAAGATTTTACAATTAAGGAGGTTCAGGAGGTAGAAGTTACGAATGTTTTTCGGATTATATATAATTTTTTTTGTCAATTGTGCAAGTAACATTAAATATAAATATATTAGGACATATTTCATAAAAAATACTTCAAAAATTGACTTCAAATTAGTTTTTTGACTGTTTTAATTTAAAGAAATTTATTAAAAATTTTTGATATTCAAGTGCTGTCTGTTTTAAAATTATTACCTTATATTTTACGTTTTTTTTTATCATTATTTAATATTCTTTTAAATCAATACCCTAGTTTTTAATCATATTTTGTTTGCTTTTAGAATCCAACGTCTTCACTCAAAGTTCTTGAAATTCTTGTGGATGATTTGATAACTCAAAATGGATGCGCTAATAAAGTCGACTGTTACTTGCAATTACAACTTAGTTCATCCACTTATTCTTCGCCGGCTAATTATATCTACTTTTCTCCAATCAAAGATTCCTTTTCTCAAATGTTAACTCCACAAAGTCTTACCGTAAGGAAATTAATTTTTACTTATTTTATAGATAAAATGATCTTTTTGGATTAGAAATACAAACTCTGGCTAATTCTAGAGGAGATAAAGTGAAATTAAAAGTATCAATCTTACTGAATTCGTTAAAAAGTTTAGGGCGTAATCCTCGAGAACTTAGGATTCACCTATTCACCCCTAAAAGGTGCATAATCATGGATTTTTTATAATGAAAATTATTGACCCTCTCTCCATCGACCTCAGGGTCCCCTACATGTAGTGATTACAAATAAATTTCCAAAAATCTGGTGTGACTGGCGACAGCACACAACTTTCTCTTACCTTCGGTAATCGAAAGTTGTGTTCTGTGCTTGTCATACCAGATTTTTGTGTCGACATGTATTTAGTTTCCGACAGTAGGGTTCAATTGAATTCAAGATGTAAAATTTATAAGTATGGGAAAATATTTATATTTTGTTACCATGGCAACCATTTCTCCTATCTTTCCTATGAAGCACAAGAGTAAAGTGGTCTTCAGAAGATTTCAATGACAAAATGAGAATATACATTTTATAAGGAATCTAAAAAATAATTGATTTTTGAATTTTAAAAAAAATCGTTGGAGCAAATTTTGAGAAAATCGAAAAAACTGAAAAATTGCATCAGTAAAGTACTAGTACTCTTTGGCCAATTTTGTTGAAAAGCTTCGTGTCACGTCCCAGGGGGGTACCTAACTTAAATATAAAATTTCAACCTCCTAGCTCTTTTCGTTCTTGAGATATTTTGTTCACAGACAGACACACAGACACACAGACACACAGACAGACAGACAGACAGACAGACCATGTCGCGAAAACCACTTTTTGGATTCAGGGGACCTCAAAACGGAAGATCCATCAAAATCTCGACATCGAATTTTTGACATGAAACCAATACTTTCTCTCTCTATATATATTAACATATATATAGAGGTAAGAGAAAGTAAAAATGTTCTTTATTAAATTTTCTTAGTAGGGCCTACTTATTTACAGACTCATGTGCGGCCCATACGCACACAGTAAAACTGCGCCGTTTATCAAGTGTGACATCACGCCTGAGCAATAAACTACGCAGTTTGCGGTGGTTTTTGTGCAGGCCCACTGGCGCAACCAGGTGGGGAGGTTTAGGGTTTTACCCCCCCCCCCCCCCCCAGGAGGTAAAATGAAAAAAATGGGCAAAAATTTTCGGGGGCGGCAGAGAAAAAATTTTTGGTTCCGGGGGGGCAAAAATTTCAAAAATTTAGCGTCTCTAAAAAAAAAAGGGAAAATATTTTTACGGACGGGGAAAAAATTTTTGGTTCCGCGAAAGAGGAAATGTTCCGCGGGTGGCCGTCACATGGAAAAAATTTTGGTTCGAAAAAATTTCCCCACAGGGCGGAAAAATTTGATTCCACGAAATCAAAATTTTCCGCAGGGCAAAAAACTTTGGTTCCACGAAAAAAAATTTTCACAGACAAATTTTTGAGATCAGCCCCCCACCCCCCCCCCCCACCCCGGAGCAAATCCTGGTTGCGCCACTGTGCAGGCCAGAGGCAGTTTTTACTTTTGCACAGATAAACTGCATAATAGAACGAGGCTGTAGCTGATATGTTTAATTGGAAAGAAGATGCAGCCAAATAATTGAGCCTCTATTTAATAATAAACACTCTTTATTGGGACGTATTACTAAATAGAGGCTCAATTATTTGGCTTCATCCTCTTTAAAAAAAAAAAAAAACCCCCCATTTCCCCCTTTCCCCTCAAAACCCCAACCCATATATTTTTTTTAAAATTTTTTAAAAAAGTTGGTTGGGGACCCCCCATCCCCCCCCCGTAATATTATTTTTTTTTAAGTTTTTTTTATTTCTTTTGTTAATATATAAAACTGATTAATTTTTTTTATTTCTAGGCAACTATCATATCAGGTCCATCAAAATCTTTCTTGGAGGAGACTCCTTATGCTTATACTATACAAGTGAGCACAGACGTTCCCATATTTTTCACCTGGCTCTCATTTAATAACCGTAACATAACAGGGAGATTCTCTGAAAATGGATTTCATTTAGTCGAAAGTAAGAAATTAGTAACTTTCTATGCTGATACTGAGTCAGACACAGCCACATTGCAGCAGTTATTACAAGTTTATTCTCTTAGGGATAAATTAGTATATAATAATAAACTTTGAGATTAATTTTTTTTTTTCTTAAAATGCCTAAATATACTCAAATAAACATTGCATTTTTTTTCTTTAATAAAAACACTTTTTTTTACTTTGGAAAGCGTTTATTAATAAAAACACTTTAGCAGAAAATATTTTTCAAAAAATTTAACATAAATATAATATAATACAATTTTATAAAAATAAAAAATAAGTATTTTTTAGAGCAGTCTCTATAAGAAAGTGCAAAGTTTTTGGAAGAATATTTATGAGATTCCCATTTAGATTGCATATATAGTATTTCGCATGCAAAAAATGCGGTGTTTAAAGTTAGAAAAAAGAATAAATAGATTAAGTAAAAAATATCAAGAATTGACTTTGAGTTAGTTTTTTTTTTCCATTCGAATGAATTTTTAAAAAAAGCTTCGAAAGACTATTTATAGCATATTACACCAATTTATTTGGAAATTATCTTATTTTAAGAAAAATCTGAAAATTGGTAAAATATTATTTTTGTAGTCGAAGGAGAATAAAAAGAGAGAGCAGCTAATTATGTTTTCCTTTATTACTCCCTCAGTGCTGACGTTTCGGTCCTGTTTAGAACCATCTTCAGAGCTCCTTCGGTCCTGTTTAGGACCAACTTCAGAGCACTTCGGTCCTGTTTAGGTCTTCTTCAGATCACTTCGATAATTAGCTGTTCTCTCTTTTTATTGTCTTTCTACTACATCAATTAACCAGCTATAAAAAACTTCCAATACGATTATTTTTTTCCGACTGACTCAATGAGAAGAGATATTGTGAAATGATTGAAACTTACTTAAAATGGTCGTTATTATTATTTATCTTCAAATTCTAATAATTTTTAGATGAGAGCTTTTATTGAGCATTATTAATTTATTAAAACTGACGAGAGAAAAGAAGCCAACACAAACCGGGATCTTACAATTTTTTCCTTTTCTTTGGTGCACTAGCATTTCCACAAAAAAGGTTATTCCGGTATGAGTGCGAGAGGTGCTTATTATCATCCTAATAAACATATTCCTCACCTTGTTATCTTAAACGATTCCCTGGATTCATATAGACACATAGGAGTACCTATTCTCTTTTTGCTTTTGAAAAAAATATTTTTTCTTCTCATTTTTGAGACAATCGGTTCGGGGCAGATTTCTTTCATTCAAATGAAAAGAGATAAAAATTGTGTATTAATTTCTTTATAAGCACATATCCACATGCATGTTAAGAGTTAACGATTAAAGATAAAAAAAGAATTTTTTTTATTTATTTAATAAATAATAAATATTTTTTTTTCTCTTATCTCTAAATTAAAGCTCTGAATCACTGCAAAATATTGCATAATAATAAATTATTAGTTAAGTTAGTAGTTGACGGGTGGCGATTTCACTTTGATTGGTTATTGAATTAATTAATTATTCTCCATAATTTCAAAAGTTGGCTCTCTGAAAGAAAAACAAAAGTTAATTTTAAATACATGCTTAAGTAGTGACATTAATAAAAGTTATTATTCTAGTTCAGTATTTTTGAAGATCATCTATTTGTATCTGTTTTATTAATTCCCAAAAATAAGACAGAAACCATGTATTTTTAAAAGACTAAAAAAAAATTTAATTTTTGGTAGATTTTTTTAAGATGAATTTTTTATTTATTTAAAAAATGCATCCATGGTTTCTGCATCGGATCTATTTGGCCTGAACATCTGAAAGCAGATGAAACTAGCTCACTTTACTAATTTTACGTTGCTTATTCTGGAAGAGTTAGTCTTTCCAGTATTTAGTCAGTCCCTTAGATTGCAGTGCCATCATATAAAGTTCAGACACACCAAAAGTGGAATAAAATTTTTGAGCTTGAGTGGTTGGTAATTTACTTGATACGTAAAATAATCAGGTGAGCCACAATCATCTATTTTCTGACGGGCCTCCCTTGTGATGCTAATTAGTTTTTTCTGAACTAGGTTTAGAGAAAGATAGAAAGTGAAGAGAAGCGTTACAATTGCAAAGCCATTTGCCTGAGTCGATTGATCTGAAATCTATCGACTCTGCTTCCACTAGTGTCGCTTTTATCGGCCATATTTAATGCTGAGCCTAACATGTTAGCAGCAACGAATAAAGCACAGAGAACAATAGGGCCGATGATCGCTCCTTGAGCTCCAAGGCAAAAGATTCCACCAGCTATTGAGAGCCCAGTAAGATAAGGATGACCTCCTCTAAAAAATTAAAAAAAAAAAAAATAAGTTCAAATGAAATTATTATATATATAGTGGTGTTGTGAATTTATTTAGGAAATTTACCCTTGAATTTCTTGATATACTAAAGAATTGATGAGCATCGTTGGGATATAATGAAGCAAGACTAGAGAAAGAGCAAGGAGAGGATATCCTTGTGCCAGCCATAGATCCAGAATTGCTGGAAGGCATGCCCAATAGGACCCCAGACAAGGAATAGCCCCCAATAGGGCACAAATCACTGCGGAAAAAAATAAAATATTTAACATATTTATACTTTCAATTTCAATTTAAAAGGGGGAACGCCACCCACCCCAAGCAACAAAAATTTATATAAATTGTATTGTAATAGGAAAGGGGTCTAAATTGCCTCAAATGCCCAAAAAGACTTTTAAATTAATAACCTAGAGTCGTCTGTGGAATGTGCCCAGAAGATCTTTTACTTTTTATGAATTACCCTTTTTGTATTTTAAGTTTTTCATTTTTTTCAGTTAATTAATATTTATTGAGATCCCTGTTTGTCTTACTTTAGCAATAGTAAAAAAGTAAGGTTGTTATGATATATTATAAATGAAAGTTCATTTTTAAAATGGCCGCCTAACAGTTGAAGCTTTTCTCACCAATCAGAGAGAGAGACAGGCAGAGACATCTGGAATTAGCTTTAGTTCTCCTAGGATTGTTGGCAGCCATTATTGGAAACAACTACGCAATAAATATGTGCATTTATTTTTTCGTTATGTGAGTTTATTTTTTAAGTGTGGTGTTCTTAAAATCAGTATAATAATAATTTATTAACCTTTGAATCAACAAGGCAACTAATAATTGCTCTCTGGAAGAATACTACGAGACAAGAGAAATAATTATATTTTAAGTTCTCATAAATATCAAGTAAGTAAATTCCTATCTAATTTTTATTGATAAATTGATTTTTTACAAGGTAAATAATAAATTTGCATTGTTAATTTAATAATTCTTTTGGCCTATTTATTTTAAAAAAATAATAAAAGTTTAACTGGAATCTTCTATTATTTTTATTAACCTACCTATTTAATAGAAAAATTGTTACAAACTCAGTCATACTTAATATATTTATCCCCAAAAATAGAAAATTCCGAAAAATAAAAAACAAAGGACTCTTAAAATAATTTTGATTCTTTCTTTCAGATTAAAATTTAATTGTATAAAACATTATAATTATGGAATAGGTTTTTGACATTTATGAATTTTAAATGGAGGCATATTCTTTCTTGGTTCCTTTTTCAATTAACTGCAAATTTATATTTTGTTGGTTGTAATATGATTCTTTGAAATATCTTTTGCAAATAATTATTGTTTTGGTATTTAATACAATTAATAAGTATCGCCTTATTCTCCGATATGATTTTTAATTTTAATTTCTGAAGTTGAGGCAGACAATGGAAAAGATTAAGGTGTATTAATAAATACAACTAATAAGTGTTGTTCCTGACCAATCTACTCATCTCTCCCCCCACCAAAAAAAAAAAAATCCATTATTATGATAATATGATTTTCTTTAGATATCTACAAAATAAGTGGATTAACTTAAAAAAAAAAAAAAAATTAAATATTTACCAGACGGAATGTAGACGATTTTAACTTGAAAAATATTGAGGATAAACCATGTCCAAAGGCCATAAAAAACGCTTAATTTGAAAGACGCCACAAATACACTAGCAATGGCAGTTTCAAGTGCACAAGCAAATCTAAATAAAAAAATTTTATATAATAACTATATACTCTATATTTATACATGCAAATAATATACACCTTTTGCCAAAATCAGGACTACAATTTGTAATAACATCTACTGGCTTGTAAACAGGACCACTTGAAGCCATTAAGTAGAAAAGAGCTGTCAGAAATACAATCTGGAAAAATAAAATGAAAATTAATTATTTCTCTCCTTCAACTTCATATCGACATCTAAGAATTATTAAATTACCATATCTAGTATCCAGTTAAGCAAGGCGGTGCCACCTCCAAATAATAAAGTAAAAAGCATAGCAACGCCTTGGAATGCCACAGCAAGATTCCCTTTGACCAGGGACCAAACTGAATCGACAACAGACATTATCGTATCAAGATTGGAAGTCACTGCACTTTTCACCATCTCTAAATTAAGAGCCTCTGAAATAATTTAAATAAAAAATTAGAAATTTATTTAACATTTCATTATTAATATTTAAATATACCTGGTGTTTTTTGAAGTCCTGATATAAAATCGTTCAAACTGGTAGTGGAAGCAGTTGATGTCACCGTTGGACCAATTAAAGAATCTGGCGTGTATGTCATCATCCATGCTTGATAAACACGATCAAATAATTCCAGGACTTGTTTTTCAAGTTGGGCTGCTTTTGATTCCTCAACATCTTTAAGCCAACCTCTCACCTAACAAGAATACCAGGAACTTTTATTTAAAAAAAATACCTAAGGCAGGGTTTTTGCTGTTTCAACCCACTAAGGTATTATAAAAATTACTTCATATATTTTGCTGATTCAATTAATGGGAAGAATGAAAGGAATTCGGACTTAATCTAATCAAAACATCTTATAAAGAGAAATAAATGCTCAATTAACAATTTAAAAGATAAATCAACTTGAATAGAATAAATTCTTCAATAAAAGATATATATTAGAGCAGTATTTCCCAACCTTTTGAAGTCCACAACACCTCCCTAGCAAAACGAAATTTTTGCCGCCCTCCGGAACATTTTTTTCCCTCCACGAAATTTTTTCCCCCTTACATGGAAATCATTTTACCTTTTTTTTTGGGGAAACAAAATTTTTTCCACCCTCGGAAAAAATTTTTTGCCCTCAATCATCTTTGCCTTTTTTGCCATCCTGTGCGAAATTTTTGCCGTTTCCGTTTAAATCATTTTACGTTTTTTCTATCCAAACTTTATTTTTTCCGACCCTTTTTTTTTACCTAAATATCTCGCCGGGGCACCCCGGTTGGGAACCACTGTATTAGAGTTTACGCCAAAAGATAAATTGGATGCTTCAAGTTACATTAAAAATATTCTTCTACTTTAATTTAAACTAATATTGTCCCTAATAATTGACCCTTGAACCGACAGAAAATTCGAATATCTCTCTTTCATCTTAAGATAAATAATACAATGAAAATTACCAATTGTGTTATATAATCACGACTGTAGACATAGGCATCGTCGAGAACAGAGTCAACTTTGTCTTGCCAATCATCCGGAACATAAGAGTTCAATTCTGAATTCTGAATTATAGTATTGTTTACTATATGAGTACCGACTTGAACCAGTGCAATGGCTTCAGCATAGATCTAAATATAACATATCAAGAAGTTAGCGTGGTTTCCTAAATACAGTACTAAACTATTGATAAATTAACAAGTTAATAATTAAAAAAAAAAAAAAAATGGTGTGACTGATCGCACAATACACATCTTTCTCTTACCTTCAATAAGGTAAGAGAAAGTTGTATGCTGTGCTCGAGATATATTTAGTTGCCCTTAGCCCCCTAGTTCCAAACTTTACCTCGCGATCCATATATGGCGCTGAACTACGAATGCTTCCACTTCAGTAAAGTGTACTTCAAACAATTTTCAGGAAAAATTTCAATGATATACTTTTTAAAGAGCCTCAAAAAAATCGTTGATTTATGAATTTTAATTAAAATCGTTGGAGCGAATTTTGAGAAAATCGAAAAAAACTGAAAAAGTACATCAGTAAAGTACTAATATTTTTTGGCTGATTTTGTTCAAAAGCTTATTTTCACCCTTTGGAGGGATGCCTAACTCAAATATAAAATTTCAACCTCCTAGCTCTCTTTGTTTCTGAGATATTTTGTTCACAGACAGACCAATTCGCGGGACCCACTTTTTTGAACCCAGGGACCTCAAAACGAGTATATACATCAAAATTTCGACATCGAATTTTTGACATAAAACAAATACTTTCTATATATTTCATATATAGGTAAGAGAAAGTAAAAATTTCAAGTCAAAATGGAAAAATTGAATCAGAAGGGAAATCCTAAGTCCAATTTTTTTTTATAAGTCTTTTTATTTTTTTAATTTTATTTCCAAATTTTTGATTCTCCCTTCAATTATTAGTCACTCGTGAGGTTACTCTGAGGCGTAACTTTCATGGGAATAATACTGAGGCGCGTTCCCGTTTCATTCCTCAGGAGGAAGAGTTGGATAATTTTTTTGTCATGAGGTAGATTTGAACTCGAGTTATCTTCAACTCAGGATTATAAGCTTAAGTGCTTTATCTCTTCGGCTAATCGCCTCCTCAATCTTTGATTATTTACCCAATATTTTCTAAAAAAAATATTGTATTCATGCTTTATTTATTTTTTTATCTTTAATCGGACAAAAATACTAATTTATTTTTTCTTCATTACTTATTTTATTTCTCATTTGATTATGTGATGGTTTTCCTTGAATTATGAGATTTATCTATTCTCTCTCAAACAAATAGCCTAGTGGTTATCTCTATCTTATCAAAAAAACTTTTACATAAGATATATTAATTCAAAGCAGTTCATTTATAAAGAAGTTTAGAAGGAGAATATTAAATGTAAGTTTAGAAATTTAATTAATTTTTTTTTTTTATTTACCTGAGTAGCAAGGAAAATCGATGTTAATATGGTAAAAAGTATTAATGATAAGATAACAACTGTTGTAGTTGCAGTCTCTATTGAACATTTTAAAGTTTCCACAAATAATTGTTTAAGAAGTGTCAAAATCTAGAAAAAAATAAATAAATTTTTTTTAAATTAAATTTTAATAATTAATTTGGTAAATATTTAAAATTTTTTTACTTTAAAAACTCCAATCAAGGGTAATGGAAAAAGGGCATCTTGCCTTTGAGCACACCAACTAGATATGATTGTAAATAAATTCGTTATTTTATTCGAAATAAATTCCCATAATCCAAAATAATTTCCTAAAAAATAAATTATATTATTTAAAAATTTGCATATTTTATTAAGACATGGACAGGGTGAACTTGGAAAGCACTAAATTTGACTTATCAAGGAAGGGTTGCAGGAGCAGAGTCTGGCAGCCAAATTGTTTCTTTAAATATTTTATTGGGCCGACGTTTCGGTCTTGATAGAGGCTCAGGGCTAAAAATGTATACATATATATATAAATTGTTCATTTACAGTTTTACATAAAGCAATGGAAAAGTATAAAATATTTTATAGGTATATATTATCTATGTATACATTTTTAGCCCTAAAATGGCCTCTATCGGGACTGAAACGTCGGCTCAATAAAATATTTAAAGAAAAAAATTTGGCTGCCAGTGTCTGCTCCTGCAACCCTTCCCCCACAATTACAATACTAAATTTTACTTGCTTGGAGGGGGGAGGGGTTGAAGGACTAAGTTCGGCCTATACTTTTAAGGTGCGCGTCTCGGAGTGCTAATTTTGGGAGATTACAGCGACCACATTTTTGAAGCTATGGACCTCAAATTTTTTTTAATTAAAGCTATTTGAAATATCTACAACTTGTAGAAGCCCTTTTTTTGATTTTCGAAAAAATAAATTTTTTTTTTGGATTAATCGCATTAAATAAAAGATATTTTAAAAAAATTCGCTCTATATCTTATAGATAATTAAATTAGTAATCATTGTGTTAAAAAATAATTAATTTTTTACACTTAATTAATTAGCTGGAATCTTTCAAATGAAATGAAACAAATCCCTTGTATCCCTATGGGTAAAACTAACGCCATCTCTTGCCGCCTAGAGTAACTCAGTAGTGAATCGTCTTCTAACGGCTTTTCAAAACGCGCACCTTAAATTCAGAATATTGAAAACCTCTGAAAATTTATCTCCTTCATTTAAATTTGGCCCTGATTTACTCAATAAAAAAATGAGGAAGTTGGGAAGATAAGCCTATAATAAGTTTAATTATTATAAATATATTTAAAATACCCTGTCCATTAAAGTAAAAAATAAAATTGTTTACCAATTTTTTTTTGTACGTAATATATTACTGGAAGAAGTACGATTGGAAGGATCCATAAATTCTTGAGCATAAGGACCATAATGCAAGCATAAAGGACCCCATATATATATTTATTACTCTCGCAATTGATCTCCTCTATTTCAGATTTAACGTTCAATAGTTGTGGTCGTTGTTCAGAAGTTTTCTTTTCGGGATCAGAAGGTGAATGATCCGCATTTTTATGCACCTCTACTAATTCTTGAAATTGTGTTGATTTTAATTGCTCTTCTTTTTTTCGGAATCTTTTTTAGCTTCCACCTGTAAAAACAAGTAGTTTTTAGATAAATATTCCTTTAAAAAATATGTTAAGTATGATTTCTTACTTGAGGAATGTCTTTTGGGGTTTGAAAATTGACTAGAAGATTGATTAACAGTTCAGTAAAATTGACTTGTTCACCTGAAAAAATTAGAAAATATTAATTAATAAAATAATCTTCATTTTATTCTATTTTATCATTACCTTTATCAATTTTGGAGGCATAAATTATCCAAACTTCGCATCCAAATCCAACAGCTAACACAAGGATATTAATACAAAATACGATTATTTGATAGGATCCAAAAAGGTGAGCAATATAACATGAAATAAGAATCCACATAGTCAATGAGGCATATGCAAATTTTCGGGACAATTGCGGATCCCAATAAATGAATAAAATTATCATATAAGCAGACAACGAAGTAAAAATCTATAATGAAAAAATGTTATATTAAAAAAAGAAGAAGGATCATCAATTTTAAAATAAGATTATTGACCATAAGGACCATAAAGCAGTCAAAGAACGGTAACAATTATAAAACTTACAATCCCCAGAATATCTTACATTTAAAATGAATTGAAGATTGCGATTGACATAGGTAAAAACGTTATAAAAGTAAGGTATGGACTCACCTAATTCTTTTTCTTAGGAATGGTCCGGAATTTTGTACCAGATATGCAAACTTCCCAAGGAAAGAGGTCATTGACCTCCCTCCACTCTCCCACCCCTTTTTTTATTTTCATATGCAAAGTATTAGTTCCATCAACAGACATATAATCATTAATTCTCTCCGGACTGAAAAGCTCTACCTGCTAATTATTAGTGATACCTCCCATGATGAAGGTCATGGCACCCTAGATTGAACAAGGGTTTTATAAGAGTCTCGATTTGTTTTTGGCTCTAAAACTATGTTTTTTAAAATTTCATTTATTTCCCTTATGGATTGTTCTTTGATCCTTTCGAAAAAACGTGAAGGGGTCCAAAAAATTGAGGTTTCTGTCAAATCTGATTGCAATATGCAGTGAAAATGGTTATATTCTCATACATTTATTTTAAGCTTTTAAGGATTATGAGGAAAATTATATGAGCAATACGTACCGCAATTCCATTAAAATATGTGATAAATAATTTGATGGAAATTTCAAACAGTTTAGTTATCCTCCAGATGCAAGAGATCAGCAAAGAAGGTGTGTAATTATAAAGAATTAACAAAATAACTAACGTTAAGATCACTCCGAGAATAAGTTTAAAGCGAATTTTGATTTGATTTCCAATATTCTCACTTAATTGATCAGCCAATTTGAAAGGAATAAGAAAAAGATTGAGGAATAATGGGGTCTGTGATTCTTCAAGGCTTACGACCAACTTTTTAAAACTATCCGTTAGTGAATATTTGATGGGATGCAATGCAGAACCGCAAAGGACGGCCCAAAGGAGGGGTTGGACAAATGGAGAGAAGATATTATAAAGTAACCAGCATGTGACTGCTGTCAAAAAGAGAAGTAAAAGGGCCAGGGCATTAAAAAGAGCCTGTTTAAAGGCTTTTTCATGGCCCTGGGGAACCGGGACTGTTGAGAAAAAATTTAGCATGGTATCCATAGGTGATTTGGACAATTCTACAGTCGGCATTTTGGCTAAATTTATCAGCTGATCTCATTCATGACATTTGACACTTTGAATCATTTTTAATCAACAGAAGCCATTTTAAATAAGGCCACGACTGACAACTGAACAAAGCAAAATTTCCCTTCTATTATTTTCTTTGTTTATGAAAAATATACAATAATACCATTGTTTAAATTATTTAGAAACACAAATAATTAGTCATTGTTTTGGATTTTTGAATTTTTAATTAATATTATTTTTATGACAGATGAGAAAAAATATTTATCTTTTAAATTTAAAATTTAATTTCTGCAATTTTTCAAGCTAAAATTTATAACTCTTTAACTTATATAATTATCAAGATAAGACTTATCAAAAAAATATGATAAGGAATTTAAAATTATAATAATAAACCATGATTTTTAAATCATGTTTTAGCATTTTTTTTATTATCTAATTTATAATTTTCTATTTTTTTTTAATGTTTTGATGTTATTTTTGTTATTTTTAATTTTAACGTTTCATCGTCGTTTTGTTAATCTATTTTTATAGTTTTAGGTTGATGCCAAAATTATATTAGTAGAAGTTTTTGATCAAACGAATTACAACATCAAATCCCCCAATGCAATTTTTCTACTTTATATAGATTTATCACTTGATCATAAGATTTGACCTCGAACATAAAAAAAGAGATAAAATATAAAAGGGGTTTAGAAATTTGGTGTTAGTCTAGTGGTATTGACAATGTCGTCGCCTCTGTTAACTTGCTCCTTTAGGAACTTTCGTAATGTGATAAAGAGTACAAAAGCAAATGTCTCTGGTCCACAGTATAAAATCCGGCCTGGATCCGGCCTCCAGCCACTTTCGAGACGCAACATGGCGAGTTCCAAGGTGCTTACACTGGACACCCTCAACCCTAACATCATCCGTATGGAATATGCCGTCCGAGGGCCTTTGGTTATTCGAGCCACCGAGATAGAGAAGGAATTGGAAAAGGTAAATTTACTGAAAAAAATCTTATTTTGAAAAAAAAAAAACCAACAATAATTTAAAATAATAAAAAGATTCCACCCATCTTCCCTCTCATTCTATAAATTATATAATCATTCATATTCATACTAATTCTCACATGCATATATTAAGCATAATTCAAAACCAAGCATATGTCAAATCACGTGGGTTCAAGTGTTTTTCTAAGGTCAAGAGGCTTGTATGGGTGGAGTCTCCCTCCCCTTTATTTTAAAATGACAAATTATTATTTAAAATAATTAGAAAATATGAATCGCGTTTAAGTTAAAAATCTTGTTATAAAAAATTTATAGATATTTAATGGTCTGGTTAAGAAATTAGAAAAGAATCTCTATAAGGGTTGTCAGCTAAAAAAAGTGCTTTTTACTTTCTCTTACCCTATATATGAAATATATAGAGAGAGAAAGTATTGGTTTTTTTAAAGAGGTTTTGACTCTTTCACAGGATCTGATTAAATTCAGATTCTATCCTTGAAACCAAAAAGAATTAGAATTCTCTCGAGACCAAATTTTAATTTTTTTTATATTTTAATTTACTTTTTTAATTATACGTTCGGTATTTTAGCGATTTGCATTTATGTTCCCTTTCAAACCCTTAGAACACTTTGGCTGAGATGAGAAATCTTTTTTAGCATTTTCCCAATTGATTATTGTTAAAATTTTTATTTCGTTATTTGCCAAAATTTAAGACAATTACTAAACTCTTTTGTTTAGCCTAATCAAAATAAATTCATATTTTATTTTTTTATTAATGAAAAAATTATTTTACTATTTCCTTGACCTTTATATATTTATATTAAATTCCAATTAAAACTAGTTTTCTATTAATATATTTCCAAAATTATCTAAAAAGATAATGAATTGTTTGTGATTAAATTAAAAAAAAAAAAAAAACCATGTATGATATAATAATTTTACGCCCAATACATTAATGTCAAATTTCTGATTAAAAAAGTTTTTGTTTAAAAAACTAAAATCGACATTTCCTCTTTAACCATAAAGAATTTATTATTAAAATGAAAACGGCCTAGCGCACTCTCTGCCTTTAGATCAATAAGAGAACTCATGACCTCTTTTCCTTAGTGCATGGTAAAAAAAATCTAATAACTCCTTATTATTTAAAGACAAGTTTGAATATTGTATTTAGAAAATATTTTGATTAATATGACCATAGGCGAAGCCAGGGGGGGGGGGGTTGAGGGTTCAACCCCCCCCCCCCCATGGGACCCAAGCCATGACTAGATATTTAAGCTCTATAATTCAAATTAATTTTATTTCATATAGGATAAGAGAAAGTAAAAAAATAATAATTTACTCTAGCCTAAAAAAAAAAAAAAAATGATTTATAAATACCCAAAAATAATCTTAAATTTTTCAAATGTTTGAAAAAATTTTCTTGAAACCCCCCCCCCCCCCATCAAAAATTTCTGGCTACGCCAATGAACATGACTTAGGCAAAATAAAGAATTTTGGAAAAAAGAATTTTTCTTATACACAAAAAGATGTTCTCTTCAATATTTTACCTTATTTTACCAATATTTTACCTCTTAGTACATCTCACACGATAATATCCATGTGTATCTCATAACCGAACCCGAAGAAGGATTCGATTGGCGTCCAAAACGTTGACCAAAAATAATTCAAAAAAAATTTATTTTATTCTAATGGCTGAAATTATCCTTTCTTTAAAAAAAATATACAACCATGGGCGTAACTAGGGGGTGCCGAGGGGGGCAGAAGGCTCATGCCCCCCCCCCCCCCCCCCAGTAAGCTCCCTGCCCCAAGAAAAATTGAGAAAATATGGGGTTTTCCAGGCCCCCCGGAGGATAGCTGGTCCCATGCCCCCCCCCCCCCAGCAAGGATTGCTGGTCCCTTGACCCCCCCAGCCAAATTCCCTAGTTACCTACGAACCCCCCTACCCTAAGAACTAAAGAGCCCTCCCATTTATTTTTTTGAAATATCCCCCTCCCCCTCATTTGAGGCTTCCTTTTGGAATTAATTATATTAAAATTATACTAATTATAACAGAAACAAAATAAAGCGAGTTATTATTCATTTTAGCACCTCTGAGAGTGATAATAACAAAGTAATTGAATTATTTTGAGATAATTTATTTGTACTCTGAGAAGAAAATTAGAGAGGCTTGACCTTCATTTCATTTGTAGTTAAATATTTATAGCTACAGTGAATTTATAATATGTGAACAATTTATTTTAAACAAATATTAGATTAAAACTATAGTTTTGATTCATATCTTGTAATTTCATTAGTTGGTTAATAGACTCGTGTGGTTCCCCGCAGAAATTTTTTCAATGGGGACAATAGCAACATTTCATTTTTCCCTTTTTGGAAAGGGTTGCGGACTTATAAGGGGAGTGATCATCAGAATGGACAAGACTAAAAAAAAATAGAAATAAAAAAAATTTATGTTATCATTTACTCCATTAGATAATTAATTTAATTAAATATATTCCCGAGATTTTATATCTATTAAATTTGCGAGATAAAAATGTTTAATTTTTCTATTATTAAAATGTTTATTAAAAAGATTTTATTATTATTATTTCAGGGTGTGAAGAAACCTTTCAAAGAAGTAATCAAGGCGAATATCGGCGATTGTCATGCCATGGGCCAAATACCTATCACCTACATTAGACAGGTAATGGAATGAGAATTTTGATTTAATTAATTTCTAAATATACTTATTTATTTTTCTTCTATATATTATTGTTATTCTAAGGTTTTAGCGCTTGTAGTTTTGCCTGAATTATTCAATGATCCAAACTTTCCTGAAGATGTTAAAGAAAAGGCAAAAGAAATTCTAAAAGGATGCAAAGGAGGCAGTCCTGGTAATTATTTTTTTTTCTCGTAAATATTGACCTAGATTATAATAAATATATATAATTAATAAATTTTAGGATCATATACCGATAGCCCTGGAATTGAAATAATTCGAAAACATGTTGCCCAATATATTGAGAAAAGAGATGGAGGAATTCCGGCCGATTATCTCAATGTTATGTGTTCTTCTGGTGCGTCAGATGCCATTAAAGTGAGAATTCTAGAAAATTTTGATTTTTCTTTAAGTGAATCCACCAGCAATTCTTTTTATTTTACTTTAAAGGCCTTCGGGAGGCAAATGTGTTCGCATGTTTTTGCCGATAAGATGGAGTTAGAGGTCTTAAAAAGGTTAGCCAAAAGCCTAACTATTATGAAAATTTGCCAACAGATGGCAGGATGGTAGGGTTATATTTAATTTCATGTATTTGTTTGATTTTCGTTGATCTTTTAATTAATGAATAGTTTATAAATATTATATCTCATTTATAACAGCATGAAAATTATAAATATAGGTTTAAAAGTGATCTGATTTTAGGCAGTTAGACTGGCCTGCCATCTTTTGCAAGAATGCTGAACTATTTGACCGTTAATTATTTAATTATTTTAGGTTGGATATTAATGATTTTTACATTTTTAGATTTAAAAAATTACAATTTTCTATAAATATAAAAAAAATAATTAATCTTAATTAAAAAAAAAAACATTATATTATGTAAAATGCTCACGAATTTAAATCATTTTAAAAAAACGCATAAAAAAATGTCTCAGTAGTTACGGACTAAAGATTCAATGTGTCCTCCGGAAGCTTCTTAAAGTCATTTGGGTGCTTAGGCCATTATATAGTTTGCAATTTTAGTTATATAAACAAGAACCAATGGCTTTCGCCAGTCCTCTTGTTCCTGGGGAGCCATTTATCCCCACACTTAATTGTCAAATAAAACATTTTTTATCAAATTTCCTTCCAACAAGGCGATAATTAAATCCCGTTTGTTTTATCTTGACAATTTTTATAACATTTAAATTATTATCCTTAGAAAATATTTAATAATTCATTTTTGTTTTTTTTTTTTAGTCTGTTCTTAAACTGTTCATCTGTCCTGTGAATGGGAAGAAACCAGGAGTAATGATCCCAATTCCACAATATCCACTTTATTCGGCTACAATAAGTGAATTTGATATGTACCAGGTAAAAAAATTTAATTTTATTATTAATTTAAAATTAATAGTTTCAAAATCATATGTGAAATTAATTATCCTGGAATTTTGAATAAAAAATCTTAATATTTCTTAAAGATAATCCATAAACACGATTGCTTAAAAGTGCAAGAAGCCAGATTGATGAAATTTGGTATCTACTCCTTACACTAAATTTGTATATCAACTTTTGGAGTAAATACGTCACCTGGAAGTAGTACTTTACCTAATAAGTTTTTTCAAAAATTTTGAAATTTTGTCATATTTTGATAAATTTCTCTATTGTAAAAAGTTATTATTCTCTGACATTTTTTCGAAAACTTAATAGTTTTTGAAATAATCAACGAAGAAAATAACATTTTTTTCCTTCTATATCTCCTATAATTTTTTATGTTTTATAAACTAAATGCCTATTTCAACTTGCTTAAATAAAAAGATGTATATGCAGGGTAAAGTTAATTTTTATTTTTATTTTACTTTAGGTCGGTTATTATTTGAATGAAGAAAATAAATGGAGTATGGACACAAGTGAATTGGAGCGGTCAATTAACGAAGCGAAGAAGTCTTGCCACCCTCGAGTATTAGTTGTTATCAATCCAGGAAATCCGACTGGTAATATTATCAAAAATATTATTTAAATTCATTTTAATTTCAAATAAAATAAAAATTTTTTTAGGAAATGTTTTGACCAGAAGCAATATTGAAGAAATTATTAAATTTGCACATAAAGAGAATTTAATGATTTTCGCTGATGAAGTAAGAAATAATTCTCATTTATCGTAATTATTTTAAAAATTTTATAAATATTCACAATTACCTTTATATAGGTGTATCAAGACAATGTTTATGATCCTAATAGTAAATTTCATTCCTTTAAAAAAGTTATGACCGAAATGGGAGAACCTTATAGTTCAATGGAGCTTGCATCTTTTATGTCAATCTCTAAAGGTAAATTTTATTTTTCCTATAAGAAAATAAGATTTTAAAATTTAATTCATATTGGAATTGGGAATCATCTCTTTTTCAGGTTATATGGGAGAATGTGGTTTACGCGGTGGCTACGCTGAAGTGATAAATTTGGATCCTCAGGTCCGAGCAATGTTAAACAAGAGCATCTCAGCAATGTTATGTCCAACCACCCTTGGTCAGACAGCTCTCGATGTTGTTGTTGATCCTCCGAAACCAGGCCAACCTTCTTATGAGAAATGGGCTAGCGAGAAAGCAGACGTTCTTACCAAACTTAATGAACGGGCAAAATTGGTGGTAGACACATTTAATAAAATGGAAGGTATTACTTGCAATCCAATCCAAGGCGCTATGTACGCTTTCCCACAGGTAAGAAAAAGCATCCTCACTATTTATAATTGTTTTCGAATAATGGGAGACACAATAAGAAAGAATTACCTAATTTTTTTTTTTTTTTTTTAGTTACGTTTCCCACCTAAACTGATTGAAGCAGCTAAAGCAAAGGGTCAACCAGCAGATGTTTTTTATGCTTTTAATCTTCTTGAATCGACAGGTATTTGTGTAGTTCCTGGTAGTGGATTTGTTCAAAAACCAGGGACCTATCATTTTAGGTAAATAAATGACATTTTTGTTATAAAAGATACTATTAGAAAAAGATATGCAATTTTATTGGGCTTTGCAAAGTGTTTAAAAAATAATTGGACATTTAGTTTACTTTTACTTTCTCATATACAACATTTTTAAAAACTTTCTCGCTTTCGGCGGGCCGCGCGTCTAGGCAGGATGGGAAGGGGGGGTGCTTTGTTCCCCCCTGGTCTCTTTGGTTATTTTCTAATTTTTTCAAAGTGGGACATTTTCCTTCTTGGTTTTCTCCTTAAAGCTAATTAATTAATTTTAATTATTTAGAAGAAAATTCAATTTTCTTGGGTCGCGAAAAAATGGTGAAACCTTTAGCTAAAAAATCATTCTTTCTAACCGCATATTCACTATAATTATACCTCCTAAGACAAAAGAGATTCAAGCCACTAAACTTTTCTTTGCATGTCTCCCTAACAGGCCACTATAGACACATGACAGGGGCGGATTAAAGGGGGGGGGGGGGGCGAGGGGGAGATCGCCCCCCCCCCCCCGAGATGAAATTCAAAACGTTATAAAAACTAGTAATCTAAAGAAATTATGATTTCCGCTCTTTAATTTCAATTAAATTTGTTACCAATCAATTTAATTAAATAGGAAAGGGGTCTAAATGGCCATAGATGCCGATAAAATCCTTAAATAAAAAAAAATAAAAAAATAAAAAAAAAACCGCCCCCCCCCCCCGACAAAATTGCATTAATCCGCCACTGACACATGATTTGTAAGATGTTGTCACGTCAAAAAAAAAAAAATTATAAAAACACAAAAAAAACTTTTTTACATCAGGAATAGTGGCAAAGTGTGTATTTATATTCTTTATACTATAGCTTAAAACAACTTGATTTTTATTTTAAAAAAATATTTGTTTTTAAATAAAAGTTTTTTTTTTCATAAGATAGGTCTCCAAAAATTTTAAAATCTCGTACCGGGCTACGGTCAAAAACGTTTGGGAAACGCTAGGCTCTATGATTGTCCACCCTATTTTGAAATATCAATTGAATTAAATATTTTACTCATGGCGAAAATTATTTATTAAAATAAAACAGCTCATTTACCTCCCCCCACCCTGAGATTCTTCAATATCTGGTTTTAATTCTTCCTGGTTGCATATGATCCTAAAAAAAAAAAAAGTTTATTAAACATAATTTTCAAACTATGAACTCTGCTATGGCTCTGATATAAGTAAATTCCAGTATTAGACAAATAGTTAAATATTTTGACTTTGAGAGTCATGAAATCTTTTTTTTTTTTTAATTTTATTTAAGATCTTTTTCTGCATCGAAAGACCCCGACTCTATTTATTTCAATTTGATTGGTAGCTCTCTCGGGTGGCCCAAGGGGAGTATCATGCCACGGGCGCTACTCACAAGGGAGCGCCAAATGATTCGCAAAACAAACAATTGCTGGATAATTTTTATTATAATTGATTTCTAGAAAATATTGTATATTTTAAATTTAGTGCCCGTGTAATATAATAAATGTTAATTCGTAAATAAAAAGGAACACTAATAGTCTAAACTGTAATAATACCTGGTATATTCATAATAGAAATGGCACGTCTTTTCTACTTGAGCTTGCGCCTATGACTTTATTTATTTTACTTTATTTATTTATATAATATTATATGGTTTTCGAATGGGGGGGGGCGCTAAAAAGGTATTGTGCCTCGGGCGCGAGTTAAGTTCACTACGCCACTGGAGCCACGAACCAAAAATGTTTGAATAGAAACAAAGTTAACCTGTGATAGAGGCTACTTTCATATCTTTTTCTAAATAAAATTAATGTTTATTAAATTTGACTATATATTGCAAATAATGATTAAATTTTTTTTTTTCTAGGACAACTATTTTACCTCAAACAGACAAATTGATATCCATGTTGAAACTTTTTGAAGAATTCCATAACAAATTTTTAGCCCAATATAAGTGAAAAAATCAAAAATAAAAAGGAAAGAAAAAATGTTTAATATATTTTTAGGAAGAAATTTGCACCTCTGATGCTTAAAAGAGCACCTAGAAAGCAATAATCCTCAAATTCAATTTAATTTTTAAATTATTTTAACCCTCCCTATATCCTCCCTTTCTCAAATCATAAGTTATAACCTTTCATATTTTTTAAAGCATTTATAAATCATACATACAAATTGTAAAGAGGAATTTTGTTAAAGATGGAAATAAGCAATTAAAAAAATGTTTTATTTGTTTATCATTTATTATTTCACATTCTTTGGAATGTACGATTTTGGCCAAAATGTTTACTAATTAATTAATTTTAATAGAATCCCTTTGCAAAGCAGGGTGCTTTTTGTTGATCTAAACTAATTTGATATACACTTTGCATAACAAGTTCGTTTCTTAAACTTGTGATCTCTTCGATGATGATAATATCGCCTCGGTTTATAACTACTGGTACTATTTTTCATATTCTATAATTTTTTCTTATTTCTCTATAGTTTTAAATAGAATTTTAACAGCTTCTTCATATAGATCTACTTGAAAGAAATTACAAACAATTCAGGCTTGGTTCCATCCCCGTCCAAAACATCTGGGCCCCGGATCTTCTAATAATAATATCTAAAAAGATTAATTAAACATACAAATCATATATCATGGTGGGCAGGGTTTATCAAAAAATAAAAGCTTATTTGATAAGAGATTAAATTTTCTCCCTATTATTTTGACTGTTGATTGTTGATGTTTACATGGTATTTTATTCAGAGCTACTGTAGAATAATTATTGGTGTAGGTCGAGGGCCCGGTGGCATGGTGCAATGGATAGCACGCCTATGCCCCTTAAAGGCTGGAGATTCTGGGTTCGATTCCCGGAGGCCATGGGATGTTTGGCCTCGCCAATAAATAAAACACATCTTTGTTAGATATATAATATAGAATACCTGACCAACATTTAGCAGCAGACTCTCTGGTGTGTTCTAATCAACAATAAGTGTGAAACCTTGAAAACTATTTTTAAATAAATCTAAAATTGTTATCTTTAGAGAGGATGATTTCATTTTTCCTCTTGCATTTGATTTTGGTTAATCTCCTCTTTATAATTCCCGGATTTTTTACAAGACCAAACAATTTGAAATTCCCGGACTCTTTCTAGAAAATCTGAAATCAAAATTTTTGTTTATATAAATGTCAGATAAAAAAAAAAACGAGCCAAAAAATATTTTTTAATAATTTAGATTTGTAAATATTTTAATAAATTTCAAAAAATGCATAAAATATGAATGAAAAAAAAAATGTTTATTTCTATGTCCCGAGATAGCGCTAGTGTAAAGAACTATTTATATATGTGATTGGAAGCCATTGGCTTTGGTTATTGTTCTCTGGCAATTGTATGCTTACATTTCTTGAATGACTTTGCGTTTATTGACATTAAAATAAAATGGCAAGTTAGTATGTAATAAATTCATCTTTTTCTTGATTTTACTAATATTTTATTCTATTATTTTTTAGGGACAAAGTCAATCAGGTGGCGGAGGTAGTGGTGGTGATAAAAAAGATGATAAAGACAAGAAAAAGAAATATGAACCCCCAATTCCAACAAGGGTGGGTAAAAAGAAAAGGAAAACCAAAGGACCTGATGCTGCTATGAAATTACCTCAAGGTTATTATTTTAATAATTTTACTAACTTATTAATAATACTCAAATACATAAAAGTCAAACATAACCTCTTTCTATTTTTTCCATAGTCACTCCCCATACAAGATGTAGGTTGAAACTTTTGAAATTAGAAAGAATTAAAGATTATTTATTAATGGAAGAAGAATTCATTCGAAATCAAGAAAGACTTAAACCCCAAGAAGAAAAAATTGAGGTATTTTATTTTCATCAATATCCCTATAACTAACATTTATAAAAATCTTAAGCTCCAATTTTCATTACTTTTATTTAGGAAAAAATAAATTTTATTAGTTTTAATAAGATACTGGTTAATTTTAATTTGAATGTGATATTTGTTCAACATTTTAAAAAAGATTATTAGATAAATATCTCAACTTAAAAGGAAATGAAGTGAATAAAAATAACGAAGTGTCTGTTATAAATTTATAAGTCAAGTACTAAAATTACCTAAATCCTATCCTAATAAAAGAAAGTCGAAACTAATTTGTTTTTCAGTACCTTACTAATATTATTATTTAACCAAAATGTTGTACGTCCTTATTAAATTATTTAATGTTTTTACAGGAGGAGAGATCTAAAGTAGACGACTTAAGAGGGACTCCGATGTCTGTAGGAACTTTAGAGGAGATCATTGATGACAATCATGCCATTGTTTCAACTTCTGTTGGCAGTGAACATTATGTCAGCATTTTGTCATTTGTTGACAAAGATCAACTCGAACCTGGCTGTTCCGTTCTCTTAAACCATAAAGTAATAGATCATTTTTACTAAAATAATCATAATGTATAAATTGGAATAATAAGATTTGTTTTACATTTTTTAGGTTCATGCTGTTGTTGGAGTTCTTTCTGATGACACCGATCCAATGGTTACAGTTATGAAATTGGAAAAAGCACCTCAGGAGACCTATGCTGATATCGGAGGTGCATAGTCATTTCAATTTTTCAAAATAATAACTCAATTATTTTTTAATTTAACATAGAACTCGCTACTATTTGAAATGTTTAAAATTCTTTAGGACTTGACACTCAAATTCAAGAGATTAAAGAATCTGTTGAGCTACCGTTGACCCACCCCGAATATTATGAGGAGATGGGAATAAAACCACCAAAGGGCGTCATCCTTTACGGGCCTCCAGGTACTGGAAAAACCTTACTCGCCAAAGCAGTGGCTAATCAAACCTCAGCAACGTTCTTGAGAGTGGTGGGATCTGAACTCATTCAAAAATACTTGGTAAATAATCATCTCTCTTATATAAAAGAGGCCATGAGCGCCAGAACGGCCTAACCCACATTATACTTTTTGGTTTTATACCTTAGTATCTATTAAATCACTACTGTACTACTCTAGAATTCCTTATTTAATAGATACTAAGGTATAAAACCAAAAAAGAGAAATGTGAGTTAGGCCGTTCTGACCTGGCCTCAAATTTGAATTCAGTACTTATTCATATTTTTTTTTTTTAAAGGGTGATGGACCAAAACTCGTTCGCGAACTGTTTCGTGTCGCAGAAGAACATGCTCCCTCTATTGTCTTCATTGATGAAATTGATGCTGTTGGTACGAAACGATATGACAGCAACTCCGGTGGAGAACGTGAAATTCAACGTACTATGTTGGAATTGTTGAACCAATTGGACGGATTTGACTCTCGAGGCGATGTCAAGGTAAAATGGAAAAATTAAAATTTAAAGATTTCTTTTTATTAATAACTTAATTTTTTTTTTCTTTTTGACATACATATAAAAGATTGGCATTTTACAATATTTTTTACTTTAGTCATTCAAAAAATTAAGGAATAAGGAAATAGTGATAATATTATATTAATAATTTTAAAAAAGTATAAAAGTCACATTATAAATAATTAAGTAGAATAGAAAAGAGGATGCAGCCTATTAATTGAGCCTCTATTTAGTAACAAACACTCTTTATTGAAACGTTTCAGCTGGGATTAACCCTGGCATCATCAGCCTTCAAAGAGCATATTTAAATTTTTTATACAAAAATAGACTTGTCATATGTTATACTACGAAGTTCAGACTTATAAGCCTGTTGGTATCTTTAAATATAATTACATTCGTTGGACATAAAATGCAAATACTTTGTATTAAAACAAATGACAACTCTATTTTTGTATAAAAAATTTAAATATGCTCTTTGAAGGTTGAAGATAGCAGGGTTAATCCCAGCCGAAACGTTCTCATAAAGAGTGTTTATTACCTAATAGAGGCTCAATTAATTGGCTGGATTCTCTTTCCTATTCAACATTTCAGCTACAGCCAAGTTCTACTATGCAATCTATAAATAATTAAATAAATTAGCAAATTTCATCCTTAATTTCTAATTTTTAATAAAAATTTTCAAAAAAATTGCTATAAATAATAATTACAATCACTATAGTATTTCATCTGAAAAAAAAATGATTAATTTTATTTTAAATATATAATTTTTTTTTAGGTTGTCATGGCCACAAACCGCATTGAAACGTTAGATCCTGCCTTGATTCGGCCAGGTCGTATAGATCGTAAGATCGAATTCCCATTACCCGATGAAAAGACCAAGCGCCGCATTTTTAATATCCATACTTCACGAATGACTCTTGCTGAGGATGTCAATCTTACCGAGTTGATCATGTCTAAGGATGACTTGAGCGGAGCTGATATCAAAGCAATTTGTACCGAAGCTGGTTTGATGGCACTTCGTGAACGTAGAATGAAAGTGACTAATGAGGATTTTAAAAAATCGAAGGAAAGTGTTTTGTATCGTAAGAAAGAAGGCACCCCTGAAGGCCTCTATTTATAAATGTATTGCATTTATTCAGTTTAAAAATACATACTCTAATTTAAATTGCGCCTCGTTGTGTTTGCCATTCTTGATATTTCTTTGAATCTGTCGCCGTTGGTTTCACTTTCCTTATCGCCTCTAGAACATCCTCATTTTTTATTTTTGAAAGAGTTCCTTGTTTGCTTTCAAAGAGACACCGCACTGCTTGTCTCGCTGTTTCCCTACTCACAGTCCAAATATCACTTCCCGAATAACCATTTAAATGACTTGCCAAACTAGCATAATTGAGATTACTTTCTAGACGAGGTTTTTCTAATATTTGACAAGGTAAGAATTTTCTTAACATTTGTTCCCGTTCTTCACTATTTGGTAAATCAATTAATACTTTTTTATCAAGCCGGCGTAAGAGACTTTCGTCAAGGTCCCAGGGTAGATTAGTGGCTGCCAATAAAAACACATCCTTCGGAGAGCTCAATATTCCATCTAGGTGAACCAACAACTCTGCTTTAAGACGTCGTGAACTCTCATGCTCCATCCCTCGTCTTGATGCCAAGGCGTCTACCTCATCGAAATATATAACACTTGGGGAATAAAACCGTGCAATGTCAAACAAGACTTTAAGCATCTTCTCAGATTCGCCTCGCCATTTTGACACTATAAGAGCACTAGAAACGTTAAAAAAAGTGCACTCACACTCAGCTGCAACAGCTTTAGCCAACATTGTTTTTCCTGTACCGGGTGGGCCATGTAGAAGCATTCCTCGCCAAGGTTCCAGAATAGGATTTGCGAATAAATGTGGATATCGCATCGGATAGATTAATGATTCCCGGAGAAGCTCTTTTGTCGAGGAATGTCCAACAACATCATCCCATTGGACAAGAGACGCAGAATTTGATACAATTTCGCTAGCAAGCATCTGAGCCATATCAAGCCATTCACGATTACAGTTTGGATAATCACAAAGTGGAGGAAGCTGTTTACGAGGAATTTCCATTTCTAGAGGCTTAATTATTAATTCTTCTTCTCCTAATGGCTTCAAACTTTTGGCTAAATTCATAACCCCTACTGCTGCCTTTTCTTTATCTCTCTTCTTCTTTCCAATCTGTGGCACAATATTCTCCACCTTTGTATAAATTTTAGGTTTTCGGTCGAATCTCAATTCATGAAATGACTCATATTCATCGATCACTTTTCCTAAGTCCACATTATCACAAAGTCGTAGAGTCGAAAGTGAAGGTTCCATAGCTTCAAGGGCTTTTTGTACAGGTATTAAATTGTTTTCTAAAAGGTAACCCTGGATTAATACTAAACATTTTCGCCTACGATCTTCACGTCTCTTTTGTTCTGCCTCGCGGGCCTTTAATGGCACAACCATTTCCATTTCTCCCATTTTTTGAATTATATTTATATTGCTGTCTCTATGGTGACGCAATTTATAACCTTTTTCCTTAAAATCAATAATCCTTATGATAACTATAAGATAGAAATAATAACATGTGTAATAGCATATTCTTATGATAAATTAATTTAAAAATTTGTATTTTAAATTTACTTTATTGATTAATGTTTTTAGGATCTTTAAATCTAAGATTATAGTATGACCGCAACGTATCGTGCATTATAAAAACCCTTCTGATATCGCTGATATAGTGACGGAGCTACGAGGAATTGGTGAATGTCATGGAATGATATATAAAAATTCATTATTGGTTTTTCATTAGTTCTGAAGAAGGCGTTTACACTCCCGAAACGTCCGCCATATATTGGAATAAAATTTTGGCTTGAATATTCCTCCAACACAAGCGTTATTATTTAACTGTCTACACCAGGCTTTCCCAATCTTTATTTTGGTTTTTTCCAATACTAAAAAATAAAATAGAAAAATCGTATTACAAAAATGTTAGCTTCTTATCAGCGGCCTAACTAGCCTTTGAGGGCGGAGGGGGTGATGCTCAACAAGGGCTTCGTTTTTTAAGTTGTAATATAATTTAAAAGAAAACTATCCATGTTTTTGGACAATCTATGGAAAGACTATGATAAAATCACCGTCCCTGGGCTATATTTTAGATGCCTTGGGGCGCCTATGTCGGTATAGAGGGGCGCCAAAGGCTTGATGCGCCTGGGGCGGAGGGGGCGAGAGCCCCCCTTCGCCCCCACCTAGTTACGCTACTGCTTCTTATGTATCGATATTTTTTTTTAAAAGTGCATTCGTGATAATATACTATGCTCGTATAAATTAAAATTTTTAGAAATAACAGAATAAATATATTGACAAGTTTAGCCAAAATCAAAATTTTAAAATATAAATATATCCCCCCCCCCTTCCCCAGTCCATAAAATTACCCCTATCACTATTGCTATTCCTCTGAACTATTGACGTATAGTAAACATGTTATGGGAAAAACATTTAAATAGTTATATAACTTCAAGTGTTTCCAATTAAATTATAATTTTGATTAAATTAATAAAATATTAATCGGCTATAATGTGTGAAGTAATTTAAAAATGGGCGCCATGATAAAATTTTCTTGGTCCAATATTATTTAATTAACGTTTTTTTGATAAACTTGAATTAGTTAGTTAATATAATTTAGTCATCTTAGTAAAAAAATCAAATTAAAATTCTAATCAATAAATTAAAAAAAAATTCATTAATGATTTAATTGTTACTATCTTTACAATGGACTCTACCTCGTCATTTTTATTATGCTACCTAGATAAATATGATTCTCAGTGACTACTCACTTCGTTGACCCCTGTTTTTATAGAACTATAATAAAATTAATCCAATTATTATAAACAATTGTTACATTTTATTGAAAAAATGTTTCATTTTTTATTTGTTATTTATTGTTGCTAATTTAATCTTAGTCGGTAAGAAACCAGAGAGCGAGGGCGTTATTTCAACGACTCGCCGATGGAGGCAGTGTAATCGCCTCTTCTGACTCTGAGTTGAGAGTGAAATGTGAAATGGAGAAGGCAGCAAAAGCAAAGACAGAGACAGTGTAGGGGGCGAGGACCAGCAAAGCAAAATGGCTGATGAAGAACCATCCAAATTAACTCAAGATGGTTATTTAAGCGTAGAAACCGACTCGAAACATATTATCTATCATCCAAATTTAAATACGATCCTCGTTACCACGGCTGCTGCTGACGTTCATGTCATTGATGTCAATTCAGGCGTGATTCTGCATAAAAGCTCTCTATCAGGTATAGGTCACGTTCTCTCTCTTTCAAGGATTTATTTTTGTAATATTCATCCTCATTTCATTTTTTCATTTGTCTCTTATATATTAAAAAATGATTCCCTTTTGAAAAATTTCAATTTAATACGTTTATTTGTGTATACAAATAAATAACAAAGAAAATGATTTTTTTATTCGACTAAACTTTTTGATATATTGTTATTTATTTTTTTTTTTTTTTTTTTACATTTGTATATATTTCATGTTTGAAAGTATTTCAAATGTCGAAAATAATTTTTTGATATTTAATATTGGTTTAAAGTAATAACATAAAAAAAATTAATTTTTATATATGTGTATGTATGTATGTATATATATATATATATATATATATAAATACACTTCCACTATTTAGCTATTTTAATAGCAAAAATTTTAATTTTTAGTTTAAAAATCTTTTGAGCTTTCAAAAAGAAACGGGAAATTTAAAATTTTTTCTGTTTTTTACATTACTTTATTTATAATGATAAAGTAGTTTTGAAATTGATTTCTTAAATTAATAAAATTCAGAACTTGAAAAAAAAAATGTATAATTATGCGTATATTCATAGAAATTATAAGCTTCTCTCGTCTTTATTCTGTTAGGGATATTTTTTGCCATTCATTTTTTACCTTTAGTAATATTAAGGTTTTAATTATACTTCATGTAATCATTTTTTTGTCTTATTTAAAAAAAAATTAATTTCCTACACATGTTGTATATGTTTTTCACTTCAGATTCGAAGAAAAATATTTGAACCTTAGTTGATGCAATTATATTTTAAATTTTTATCAAAATTACTTTAAGAAAATATCATTCATGAATATAACAGTTTAGCACACATCTATGATAAATTCATTATTTTAAACAAGTTTTATTCATATCCCTTTTTACAAAAACTGATTATCACGCTTTCCTCTTTAATAATAATTTTGAAACCATTATTTCATTGTAATGGATAATACAATATTTATTTAGGTTTTTTTTTCCTAACACCTGATGAAATGATTATAATCATTTTTATCTATGACATCATTACCCAATAAATATCACAAAGGAATTAATTTATTAAAGAAAGATATTTTTTTAAACTATATTTTTCTTTAAATTTCGTCAAAATTAATCATTTTTCTCTTGTGATATTTTCAATGAATAATATTGTCATAATATTTTAACCAAGGAACAATATTTTGACTACCGATTATTGATTGATCTTCATCAATCAATTTATTATTTTTATATATCAAACTTTTTTCACATAAAGAAGCCATTTATTCAAAGTTTCTTGACTGGCCTTAGAATTCTATTCATTAATGAGTAACTGAGTCAGCATCCTTAAGAAAAGATGCGGATGTATCTTTTGTTTCACAAGAAAAAAAAAGCAAGATTAAATTATAATTATAGGATTATATGAATCATTAAAATTAAAATATTATATATTTATACATCCAGAAGTACTTTACTATAGAATCTCTTAATTGAATTTTTTTCATTAATTTGACATTTAGAAAAATGTCAATTTTTTAATGGTGAAAACTCGAGTTAGATATCACATAAAACAAAAAAATGTAAATTAGTTTATATTTGTTAATAATGTTATTATTTATTTTTTTACATCACTTCAAATCAAACAAGTAAATATCTTAAAATTTATATTTTAAATTACAACAGTTTCGATTCCTTATCTTGAACAAATATAATAATTTTTCCTTTTTTGAGTTGGTCGTAACTTCCTTCTAGATAAAATTTTACTTGGTCAACATTTAATGTCATAAAAATATTTTCCCTATTAGATGCCCTTTCAGCTAAAAATTTATTTTTAGTCAAAATCCATGACTATTTCAAGAAATTAACAGATATACTGTCAATTTCCTGTCTTTTGAGCAAATTGCAATTTTTCAACGACTAGCTTATATTTATATTATTAAAAAGAATTTATTCCACTTTTATTTATAAATATTTTAATTGCAGGTAAATCTGATGGAAATCTACACGGCGTTTATTTAGCTGGACATGACAAGATTTTATACACAGATGGATATGGCATTGGCGCAAGAAGAGATTATAATGGCGTCATGCTTTTGGATACCATCCTTCAAACACCAAAAAACAAATCCGAAGATACAGTCAAGTTGGAGATTTTACTTTCTGAGGCACTCGTTCTTGAACAATGCCTTCGAGTTATGGATCTCTCTGGCGTTGATCAAACATCTGAAGTGCTTCATGAATTGTTGGTTAAAATATCCATCGCCCAACATATACCAAAGAAAGGAGGCAAAGCCCAAAAGGTATTTTATTCCCCATCCGTAGTAGCTTTTTTATATGATTTTTATGATATCTTAGTAAATAATAAATAATTTTGTATTTTAGTGGAAATCAGTCTGCCTTGAACTGCCCCATGGCACACTCAGAGAGGTGTTCGGCGGTCTGGTCCACGAATTGAAACGTCAAAATCGTCACATTCCACCATTATCCATTGGGTCAGCTCTTCTCGAGCGTTTAGATGCACTTTTACCACCACCTGGAGGTGGAGGCAGTGGCGGTGGAGGGGGTGGCAATAGTATAAGCGATGTTGTCACCCCTGAAAGGGCGCTTATGTATAGCGAAACAGCTAGAAGAGATACATTCACCAAATGGCCTCACATGAATTATAAATGGGCTCTTCCGGATCAAATGGCCCAGGCGGGATTTTATCATCAGGTGAGTCTTTTATTAAAGAAAATATCTATTATTTGTTTTCCTTTTCTATTCTTTTATGGCAGTATTTTCTTTCATCTCAATTATTATTCCCACTGTTATTTTATATTTAAGTTAGGTATCTCCCTTGGGACGTGACACAAAGCTTTTAAACAAAATCGGCCAAATAGTACAAGTACTTTACTGTTGTATTTGTTCAAGATAATAAGGAATAATTTCCTAAGAAGAATGCGGCCAAATTTATTTCATTTGATTTTAATAAAAATTCTTAATCACTTGCTGACGTTTCGGTTCAGGTTTGAACCATCGGATCTGTGATTTTGTCTTTATGTTTTTAAACAATACATTCAAACTATTATGGTAGTATAGATAGAGCAAATTAATATTAAAATATAAAATAGTTGAATATAATCTCAAATATCTTTGTATAATGGCAGGAAATAGAGCCTAGTACATAGGAGCAGGACGATACTTAGGCAATGATTAAGAATTTTTATTAAAATCAAATGAAATAAATTTGGCTGCATTCTTCTTAGGAAATTATTCCTTATTATCTTGAACATAATACTACAGCTATAAAAAATATTCAATTATTTACTGTTGTACTTTTTTTGATTTCTTGGTCTAACCATTTTGATTAAAATTGATAAAACAATTATTTTTTAGATGCTCTTTAAAATTCTCATTTTGCCCTCAAAATTGTTTGAAGCATACTTTTCTCTTGTACTTCATAGGAAAGATAGGAGAAATGGTTGCCATGGTAACGAAATGTAATTATTTTCCCATCTTTATAAATTTTACATCTTGAGTTCTATTATATATGGACCCTGTTATGCATTAGTGTGTCAAGCGCCAAAAAAAATTAAAAATTGAGTTTTATTTTTCACCCAAAAATTCCCCCCCCCATTTTCTCCAAAATTATTTTTTCCTTTCTCAGATCTTTTGGGTTTCGGCCTCTGGTGGCGTGCCTTCATCAGTGTGCTCTGGATATAGATAATAGTCCATTTTTAATAATTTATATTCTTTCTAATTGAATTAATTTGGATCGTTGCCAATTATCTATTAGTATAGGATCCCTCAGCCCTCCCCCCCACTCTCGGAGCCTCTGGCCAATCGCGGGTCAAGAGCCGGGGATCGACTCAAATGTACTTTCCAATGAAAAAAATTGCTTTATATTGAAATTGCAAGGTCAAAGAGAGTTCAGTAGAGTGGGGACAGTGATAAGTGAAGCACCTTCCGTGTTAAAAATTATTTCATCCCTCATTTGGATCATGGCGTCGCGTGGGTCGGACGTCTCTCAGCTGGGCTCCGGTAAAAAATTCGCGTTTCTTCTAAACTTGAACGACATTTTAGGTAAATTTTATTTCTCCACCTACATTAATACTTGGTTTATTATTTTAAATATTAGAAATATAAATCCCTCGACAAAAAATTATTATTTATTATATAGGCTATAAATGAAATTGTGATTCTATAAAAATGAATTCAAATGAGTCGATATGGGAATATAACAAAATATTTATATGGACCTTCGAAGCTTCTTTCTAGGCGATAAGTGCATTTATTTTATTAATTTGATGAAATATAAATATTTAAAGACAAATAATAAAAGTAATTGATTTGGCTCTCCCTGACTGACCTAAGTATGCAAGTCAGGACAGGATACCGTCTTTCCCAAACTTGTTCCGCGGCTGTTCTCTTGCTGTTCCTATACAAAATATATTAATAATATAAAATTTACTCGGGCCAGCATTTAACGATCATTTATGCAGGGGACTTTCTTATTTGGATATCAGTAAAAGAAGCATATCCACTGCTTAGTGGTAAAGCTCTACAATTATTAATTCCATTTGCAACGGCCTATTTGTTCAAAACTGGGTTTTCGGAGGTCGCGGTAATAAAAAGTAAATATCGTTCGAAAAATTAACGTTGAACAGGAAATGAGGGTCACCATATCCAGCCTTTTATTCAGAATTCGAAATGTAGAAAAACTATTAGTAACACAAGGTTTGCCTTGAGATTTGACATAGGGGCGCCATGGAAAAATTATGAATCATTAAGGACGTCGGATACCGAAAAAGTTTGGGAACTCCTGGGTTAATAGGTAAGCATATGAATTACAAACATGAGTATAGGCTAAATTCACTCAGGCCATAATTAGGGGGTCCAGACATATTTATTTAAGCCATTTGGTATCCAAATCAGTCTGCCTGGGATCCGAACCCGCGACCCTTAGTATAGGAGGCCAGCACGCTAGCAACTACACCAAGGCCCTAGGACTACTTTACTCTTGTACTGTGCTTCATGGGAAAGGAGAAATTGTTATCATGGTATATTTACCCATGTTTATAAATTTTACAAATTCTAATATACCTGCGACCACAATCACTGCTGTTAAGTGATGTCAAGTTCGGGATTGGTGAACCCGAGCAATCAGCTTGTTGAACGTCCCTAGGTAGCCATCGATCAGTATCTGAACATTTTTGTAATAAATTCAAATCCCTGAATGGCCTCAGTTGCCTAAAAGGGTTTTTTTAATAAAAAATATATATATATATATATCGGCGAAAAGTAAATATTATTCGACACAAAAAATCTGGTGTGGCAAGCACAAAACACAACTTTCTCTTACCTTTGGTCTGTGCGATCAGTCACACCAGATTTTTTAGAATTCCATTAATAGAATCACACAGTAATTAATACTAATAATTGACTTTATTTTTTTCCAAAAAGTATTTCCTCAAACAAAATGAGTTTTTATTAAGTATAGTAATGCTATACGTTGAATATATTGCTCTATTTCTGTTGCCATTGTGAATTTGAGGTATGATAGTTGAAGAAAGCAAACAGATTTTTATTTTTCAGAATAATTTCAGAAATCGATCGCCATTAGATTAAATAAATTATTCTGAAAAATAAAAATCTGTTTGCTTTCTTCAACTATCATACCTCAAATATAGTAATGCTAATTTTATTCTAATTGTTTTCTTAATCATTAATAAAACTTCCTTCTTATTTATGTATATTAAAACGAAAAATATTCTCATGTGCTCTTATAATAAAATTTAATTAAAAAAAAATTTCTTTTCGAGTATAATTGAAAATTGCTGAAATTGTAACCAAAATTTCTAATATCAATATCATTTGAATATAAACATGATGACAAAATTTCAATTTTAATTTTTATCTAAATTAGAATTTATATGGAATTGAGAAATATTTATTAAAATGTATTCTATATAATCAGAATCCGAAGGAACTTTGAGGCCAGGAGATTAAATAAGAATATCTTTTATTTAATTTTGTATACGCCGACGTTTCGGTCACCAATCACGTCCTTCATCAGAGTAAATATACCTAAGATCGTGTATACTTAACAATATTTGTCCTGAGGAAGATCGTGAGTAGAGACCGAAACGTCAGCGAATAAAAAATTATATAAAATTTTTTACTTTAATCTTCTGGCTGCATTGTTCCTTCGAATCCTGATTAAATCTCCACAACCATAAAACTTTAAGTATTCTCTATATTTTTGTTACAAAATTTATAATTTCTTGCTTAAATAAACATCTTATTTTATTTTTAATATATATTTTTTGCTTTATTTTCAGCCCAATTCGACTGGTGACGATCGAGCCATGTGTTTTACATGTAATGTATGCCTGGTTTGTTGGGAGCCAACTGACGAGCCTTGGTCTGAACATGAACGACATTCACCTTCATGTCCTTTTGTCAAAGGAGAGTACACTCAAAATGTACCACTATCAGTTAGCCATGCAACATCTCCAGGTGTACTAGCTGCTTGCGATGATGATCGAGCTGCTATGACAATTGGCACTTCCTCTGTTCCTGAAATCATTCCGTCAACAACACGAAAGGGCCATGTGGCTATCTGGAACGTGGCCAGGCATTTAAAACGTGAGGTTTCATTTCATGTTGTTTCGGGTGGAAAAGATGCAGCAGCAATGGCTTGGTGTGATGATCCGGAATCAAGTCAATGTCATTTACATGTAACGGCGGTATCAATTATCGGTGGCCCACAACATCGACTAAGTCAGACACGATCTCGACTGGTGACTTCATTGGCAGGTCCAAGTCGCAAACCACGTACTTCCTCAATGGCCGTTGGCCCAACGGTTGTCAATCATCTTGCCAATCTTAGACCATGTCTTGTAGTAGGTGTAAACGCAAATCCAGCAGCCCTTCAACAACTTAGTCCTGGACATACGACCGATCTTGTTCAGGCGATGAATGATGTCAATGAAGCAGCAAGTACACGTCATGCAGCCACACTTGACATTATGAAGGTGAATATTTTAGGAATTGTTTTTCAATCTTGAACTATATATATATATATACATTTTTTAAACCTTTTTAATATTGTCCCTAGAAAACTTATGCATTTTTTACTCTAAAGTTACGTTCTCTTCTTTAATATTCTTGTATATAATTCAACACTTTTATCTCCTTTTTTTCAAATCAGATATTTACCTGAAAACAGTAGTTGTCTCCTGTTCTCAATTCAATTCCTTTATTTAAATTAAATTAACTACCAATCGATTTGACCGAGGTGTATAGATGATAATATGTAGTTTAAAGGTTTCTTGTATTTCTCCAATGAGCAAGCAGCTAGTAGTTTTTTCAATTTATATTTATTAATTCATGTGCCCGGGCCAACGATTCGGTCACATATCCTCAGGGGTAAAATACTAAGGATACAATTTAACATCAATATCACAATTTTTTTTTTGTTATAACAACATAATTCATTTATAATTTAACACAATATTTACTCAAGTCATTGACAATAGCTTGGGTAAATATTGTGTTAAATGGACCCTGTTATGTATTAGTGTGTCAAGCGCCAAAAAAAATTAAAAATTGAGTTAAGCACGGAATATTGTTTCAAATGCTATAATTAATAGTATTTTTTTTATGAAATATGTCCTAAAAAAATTTATATTTAATGTTACTTGCAATTGACAAAAAAAAATTATATATAATCTAATCAAAACAAAAAACTTTACTGTTAATTTTCTCAAATCTCTGTAGCTGGCGCTTCACACACTAATGCGTAACAGGGTCCAAATAATAAATGAATTATGTATTTTTATAACAAAAAAAAAAAAAAAAAAAATTTGTGCTATTGATGTTAAATTGTATCCTTTGTATTATAGCCCTGAGGATGGTCTTATATGCGACTGAAACGTCGGCGCTGGCACATTAATTAATAAATATAAATTGAAAAAACTACTAACTGCTTGCTTATTGGAGAAATACAGAAACCTTTAAACTACCAATAAAATGTAATTAATATGAACCATAAGTTTTTAAAACTTTTTTTTAACCCTATGCGGATGCCGATGCCATTAGGGGTTATTAATTTATTTTAATATTTTAAGTACATTAGTACTGATGTCTACCGGGATCCTTTTCAATTTAAATATTCATAGCTATTAGTTTGAATATATTTTCAAATGGGAGTGTTAGTGCCAGCTTAGTGATATTAGAATTATTCAGAAAATGAAATGATCAAATATCTTAAGCAGCCTGATATCATCTAATTAAAATGTTTCTTTTAGGTACGAGACCACCCATCTGAACAAGGCAACAGTTTCATCGACTACAAAGGCCTTTATCTTCTGGTATACGATTTCCATTATCGGACAGAAAACCCTGGCGTGAGTGATAGTCGTGTTAATGGAGGAAATCAATTCAGCGGTAACATGGGAAGTTCCAGTACTGGTGGAACAGGAGGTGGCCCTGGTGGAGGACCTGGGGGTTTAGCCGGAGGGGGAAAATCGGGACCAACTGCCCCTTCAATGACTGCTCCGGGAGGTGGAAGTTCAAAAAAACTTATTTCGGGTACAGGCACCTCAACAAGCTCCGGATTAAGGACTGAAAATAATTTCTATCAAGAATTATTTCTCACAAAGTTCCTCTACGATATGCCTGTGATTGAAGATGTTGAGACTGACATAGTTATGCCAAACGATTGGCTTGATTTTCCTACACCAGCTGCTTCGGGTTCAGGTCATCCTGTTATATATCCACCTTCATTTGGGCCAAATGGACCAGGAAATACTGGTGCAGGCACTGTAGGATCAGGAGGCGGTGGAACAGGAACTGGCGGAACCGGAAATGGAGCAGCTGTCACTATTGATACTTCAAATGTTGTGCCGTATTCACCTATTAATGGGACCTTTTCTAATTTTCCGTCAACTAGTGAAACAGTCGGTGCCGATGCTACAACTCCGCCATTGCTTATCAAATTAGGTGGCAGTGGACGCTTAAAAGTTTCTTCTTCTGGAGAAAACTCAACTGATTATTCAAATTTTAAACAAGTGGAGCCAGTTGCTGTACAATGCCTTGCTTTGCCTAGGCGCTATAGAGACTCCTTAGCAGTGCATAGTTTACATCCAACCAAGGATGGTGGACATCTTTTAGTGGTTTTAAGTCGTGAAAACAATGATTCTTCAATAAACATTTCCACACCGTAAGTATTTTAACATTACATATTTTTTTATTCGGCTTTCACTATGATATTTCCTAGTGATATTGACTTAACACTAAATTTTATATTAAACAAGCAATGTACGTAATTTCCTATTTGTGGTATAGAAAACAAACTACCTTTGATATTGTCTTTGGGAAACCTCAAGTACTAGTACCGTACTTTACTGATGTATTTTTTTAGTTTTTCCAATTTTATAAAAAAAAAAACGAAAACAAAAAAAACAACTCCTGCTCGGACATCCCGAAATAATAGATGAAAGGAGCAGGCAGTTAGGAAATTAGTCTGCACGAAATGAAACTCTCTGTTGAGGAAACAGTTTTAGCTTTAATTAATTAAACCTTCAGCCCAATTATTGAGCTGAAAGCACTGTACAGTTAGAAAAGTAAAAATAATTTAAATATTTACAAACAATATATATATAATTTTTACTTATTTTAGCCGTACAGTGCTTTCATTTCAATAATTGGACTGATGATGATGGCCTAATTTAATTAAAGCCGAAACTGTTTCCTGAACAGAGAGTTTCATTTCGTGGAGACTAATTTCCTGGCTGCCTGCTCCTTTATCTATTATTATTTAAATATAACTTATATAATTTAAATATAACAGCCACTTCAATTTTTATATTTCTTTATTACCAAAAGAATTTTAAAAGTCCAAGTGTGTATAGTGATTCCATTTATTCTAATTAATTGGTTAGAATAATTATAAGTAGATACTAGGATTCTTATATAATTTTACTGAGGCTCACTTTGGGGTAAAGAGGCGGCGTTGATTAAGACAAAAAAATGGAATGATGATTGTAATCTCTGAACCCACAAATAACATTTTATTTATTTGTTTTCCAGCTCCACATCAATGGACGTTGAAATGGAGGATATTTCATCGTCAAGAATTGTCAACGATCCTGAAAATGGCCAGCACCGTGTCAATTGTGTTTTGCTTGTATATGCCCTCGATCTTACATCAGGAGATGTGGTCAGAGTAGCTGAACAGCCATTCATTACACGAGAACTTCATCATGCAGGCCTTTCCCCGGTTGAAGTGACACTTCTTCCCATTTCAGAAGACGAAGATCGACCCGAGCTTATTACCTTTCCTCTCAGGTTTAATAAATTTCATATTTTTTTTTTATTTTTTTTATTAGAATTTATTAAATATACTAATTCATAATTATTTAATTTTTATTTAAACAGGGAAGGACCGCAAGGACGTGTTTCAATTGTTTGTAAAGATGGCATAGTTCGTATCTTCGATCTTGGAACTTTAAAAATAATTTCACAAGCCATTCCAGAAATGCCCAATTGTAAATTTGTTTCAAGCACTTATTGCAACAGCCTTGAAAGGCTCTGTGCTTGCACCGATAGTGGATCACTTCATTTCTTTGTAATTGATAACGGACGATTATCATGTGAAGAAAAAGAAGAAGAACCCACATTGACTCAAAATCCTTCAACTTCTAGTTCTCTTTTGAGTTGCTGCCATGCAGAACTCCAACTTCTCACTGAATCGGACCAATCAAACAACCTATTAATACATCGACCTCATCTCGGATTAAGTGAACTTAAACAGTTGACCCAATTAACGAGATATGAAAATCTAACGCCATGTTATGCAGCAACTGTTCCTCCTTGTTGGACTGAAATGATGCAGGCACAAAAACAACGTCGTCATCCTCAACATTTACAACAAGGTGGTGATGAAGTTCAACATACACGAACATGGAGATTACAAAGTGACGCTACAACATGGGACGAACATGTCTTTGAAATGACCCTTCCAAGGAGCTGCTGTATCGCCCAAGTCGATGTTAAATTCACACTTCATGCTCCCTATCCAGCCCCTCCTAATGTTCAAGTAACTCTTCTTAAACAAAATGCCTCAGGTATCGGTCGAAGAAGACGAGATGACAACGTTTCCGTTGATCATTCAGTTCATTTTAATCTTCCCGGCAATCAACCCAATTCTGAAAACCCAGTAACTTCAGAAGAATATCTTTCTGATCATAATACAGAAATTCTTTGTGGTCCTATGAATTTGGCTTCATGTCTTGATTTAACTGATCATGCAGGAACAGTTAGCTTAACAGGACCAAAACTTTTTAAAATACGTGGCCGAACTTTACTTGTACATATTAAGGCTTTAGCATCTAACGATTCATCTACCAAGAGTAAAAACACTAATTCGAATGATGACAAGGCATCAGCTAGCAAGAAATCCAAATTAGATAGTAAAGCAACGACAGGAGATTCTTGGCTGTCTCTTTATTTAAACAACGGATCTTCCACATCAGCTGTTGGAAGCCATACTAGTAATAATATTGGATCATCTTCTAAGAAAGTGGACCAATTGCGTTATTATGTTGGTTGTGATTGGATCCATGAAATTTCAATTACAATTCGCACCACTCGTCAAACTTGTATTCCTAATGAAAGGTAATTCATTTTTTTTTTTTAATTTATTCAATCATTTTTTTTTTTTTAATTTATTCAATATAAATATTAATGATTTTTTTTTTTGGACCACCAACAAAAAAACATTCACAAAATTGTTAAATAATTTTTTTAATTTCATGATTTTTAATTAAGGGGCTTTAGGAGAGCACATTGAATCTTTATTCCGAAACTACTGAGGCATTTTAAAGTATTTTTTTTTAATGATTTAAATTCGTGAGCATTTTACATAATAAAATGCTTATTTTTAATTTCAATTAATTAAAAAATATTTTTTTTATATTTATAGAAAATGCAAAAAAAAAAATAAAATTATTATAAAAATTGTAACTTTTTTTAAAAATCTAAAATATAAAAATCATTAATATTCAACCTATAATAATAAAATAAAGTGGTGACCAAGTCAAAAATAAATTTCTTATTTATTTAAAAATTAACGGCCAAATAGTTCAGTACTCTTGCAAAAGATGGCAGGCTACGAAAATTGAACAAATAACGACATCTTTCGGCAAAAACATGCAACCAGCTCTCCTCCTAGAGAGCATTAATACAGTTTTAATTGTTTTTAGGATCCAAAGATGCGCCATGCTTGAATGCAATGCTTTCATTGAACGTTTAATTCGTGTTGCTGCTGGCCAATCTCAAAATGGAGAGGATTCATCATATCCTGAAGATACTGGTCCACTGGCTCGAGGATTAGCTCTTGATTTATTAGTTTGGATTGCTACTGTGCGGCTTGCGAGACATCGAAGCTCTGTTGAAGATCTTACGGTATTGATATTTTTTAATTTAATTTTTATCATCATTTAAAGAAATGAATTTATTTTAAGCGAAAAAATTGTAGAAAATTTATAATTCAATTTTACATTCAAAGTGAATATTATATTTGATTTGTTTATTCTTTACTTTTTTAGTGGCAACAACTAGAACTGGCTCGTGTTCTTGAATCTCATTTACCTCTTTTACTTCATCGAAGTCTTTTACTTAGTGGTCGTAGTATAGCTCATAAATGTGTCAAACTTGTGGTAATTGTAAGCGACGGCATGCGCAATTGTTCAGATTCATGGGTAATAATCTATTTTATTTTGTTTTTAAATATAAATTATAAAAAAATATAAACCTAATAAAAAATTTTCAGGCTGAAGGTGAATGCAGTCGCTTTGACTCAAGTGTTCTTGAAGCACTTTTAGAATGGCTTCCACATGTAACGTCAGCTAGGACAGCTGGATCTCTTCGCTGGTATTTTCTACTCCTTAGTCGATTCATGTCACCTGATCGATGCGCAGATACAGGCCAACGTTGCGTCCAACTTTTGCAACAGGTGGCTGCTGAACTCAGCAATCGTGCAGACCCCTATCATCTTTTACTTAGAACAAGGTAAAAATATACTTCTTGAACTAGATATAACCATAATTTCCGCTCATTTATATTGGATTATTCGGAAAGTAATTTCGTTTTTTCCCAATAAAGGACTTAATTGTATTTTTTCAGAGCTAACTTCACACTTAAGCCGCATAATCATTATCTATTTTGGCAGCTGATATAGCAAGGCTTTCTTGTGAAAAAATTTATTTGATTCTACCCAGTAGTTTTTTATTGGTGTCCTTTCAAATGTGATAAGTAAAAAAAGCAGCATTTTCGGTATATTATACTATAGAAAAGTTGAAAATGCTGTTCAAGCAAGAAAAAAATTATTTAAATTTATTGAATTCGAACGTTCATGATCATTTTAAACGCCTAGATTTTAATCTCAAAGCTCGATATTTGGATGTTCTTACTGAAAAAAATGTGTGCCTTCGCGTTGACGTCTGTGATTTGCTTCCTAGGCGTTTCAAATGAACATGAATGGTTGAATTCGATAAATTTAATGGGATTGGAGATAAATTTAATCTCTCAGCGATCTTACTAGTTGTTATTCGTCGGTTTGCATCAATTAATGCCTTTATTATATCCTCATCAGCTTCAACTGGCCTTCCAGAACGAAGGACATCTGGAACATCAAAATTGCCCGATGGAAATTTTGCAAACCAGTTTTGGCACTGGCGTGCTGTCAATACATTTTCTCCATACATATCTGATAATTTTTTTCTTGCTTGAATATCATTTTTACCTTTTCTATAGTAAAAAAGTAAAATAGGCTACTTTCCTATTTGAAAAGACGTCAACAAAAAACCACTGCGTCTGATGAATTTTTTTACAAGAAAGTCTTACTATATCAGCTGTCAAAATATATAAAGATTAAGCGGTTTAAGTGTGAAGTTAGCTGTGAAGAAATACAATAATACAATATCCCACCCACTGCAACATATTCACGGAACACAAGAGAGGCATCTTCCCAGCATCCCTATGCTGTTCAGATCACGACTAACAGAACAAATCAATTTCATTCTTCCTTTGTCCCCATGACCTCCCGTGATTGGAACAAGCTCCCTGCGTCTATCTTCCCCAAAACCTACAATCTTCAGACTTTCAAGTCTAACCTCAACAGGCATCTTCTCAGTTGCCGCAGTTGAGTTTCCCCTTTATGCTTCTCCTTTTGTTTTTATTTTCTTCCTGGCTGCATGTGACTATTGGTCATTATAGGTCTTCGGACCTTATGCACCCATTCCAAAAAAAAAAAAAAAAAAAAAAATAAAGTCCTTTATTGAGAAAAACCGAAATTACTTTCCGAACAACCCACTAGGAGAAGCTGTTTTTGCTAATTGATTTATATTAAATTTTTTTTCAGATTTGGATTATATAGTACTCCATTAGAACCGGAATTATTTGATATAGAACCACCAACTCCTGCAAAAGCAAGTTCTGTGCCAGTAACTTATGCAACTGTAGTGACTGGAGATGCTGCCAGTGCTGCTGCCTCTACTGCAACACCGGCAACAGCTGCTGTACCTGCAGCAAGTCATATATCCTCTGCAACAGGAGTTTCCTCGGCTGCTGCAGCAGTGACCTCTGGAACTGGCAGTGTTTCCGCCACATGTATAGGAGGAGCTGTTCTTGCCGCTGCCCAAGCTGCTGCTCTAGCTGGCGATTCTTTAGATTTACGCGATTTGCTCAACCAAACAGGTACTTAATAATGAAAAATTCAAAAAAAATCTTTTATTAAAAATAAAATTCTTTTTCAGTTGGCTTAACAAATTCCTCGGGATCTGTGCTTCCGGCTCGTCTGCGTGGCCTTTCGGCTAGTCATTATGTTAAAGGATTATTGGAAGTGGAGCCTCTTCATTTCACTTGTCATGCAGCTAGTGATGGAACTAAAATGGAACGTCTCGAACCAACCGGATCCGCCACCACCGGAACAAACACAAACCCTAACACATCACTCTTTGAACCTGGAAGTTTTATGTATTATGTATGGAAAAATTCTAATCAAAATTCAACAGAAAATGAATATGTAATTATTTTTTTTCATCATCATTTAAAAGTTTTTATTAATTTAATTTTTTTATTCTAGAATTCTGCATCTCAGACGACTTCTGATGGGGATGAACCAATGGATACCGATTCTTCTTCCAAGCGTGTACAAGATAAAAAAGTTAGTTTTTTTAAAATACTTTTATTCAACTTTTTCAAGGTCATCAACTTTTAGTCTTTTTTTAAGACATCCGGATGAGCTATACTTTTGAAATTTGGTATTTACGGGTCAATTCCTTTTTACTTTCTCCTACAGAATATAAAGAGAAAGTATTGTTATCGTCAAAAAATTAGACTTTAAGATTATGATGATTCTCCACGTTTTAGACCTCTCCGAGCCCAAAAAAACCATTTTGGGCATTATGTCTGCGTGTGTGTCTCTTTGTGTGTGTGTGAACACGATTGCTTAAAAACCAAAGCAGTCAGACCGATGAAATTTGGTATATACTCTTTACACTAAAATTGTAGAATTCTATCAACTTTTGGAGTAAATACATAACTTGGAAGTAGTACTTTACCTAATAGGTTTTTTTTAGAAATTTTGAAATTTTCAATTTTTTTGCTATATTATGATAAATTACTCTATTTTAAAAAGTTTTTTATTCTTTGACATTTTTTCTAAAACTGAATAGTTTTTGAAATAATCAATGAATCATTTGTTTTTTTATATTTACATGTTTTTTTAATGACACTTTTATGATTTTGTTTTGATTTTATTTTCAAATTTAACCAAAATTGTCTTTTTCTTTGTTGATTATTTCAAAAACTATTCAGTTTTCGAAAAAATGTCAAAGAATTAAAACTTTTTAAAATAGAGTAATTTATCATAATACAACAAAAAAAATTGAAAATTTCAAAATTTCTAAAAAAAACTTATTAGCTAAAGTACTACACTTCCAGGTGACGTATTTACTCCAAAAGTTGATAGAAATCTACAATTTTAGTGTAGAGTATATACCAAATTTCATCGATCTGACTGCTTTGTTTTTTAAGCAATCGTGTTCACACAACTTATTAGCTAAAGTACACACACACCCAGACGTGTTTCCAAAAGAATATACGAGAAAGTCTCGGGGAAGTCATTCCCCTTTTATTTTAATACTGTATTTTTAATAAAAAAGACTAAAAAGTTTAAAATATTGTAAAAATATAACAAAAAATAAAATTTAAAAAAAAATGCTTTTATTTAAATTGAACTAAAAAGAAAGAAACAATTTAAATGTTCTTGTTAAAATTGTTGAATATATAGGCCTATGACTTAAAATAAAAGCATGGGTCGTGATAGCTTAAGCCTCGGAATTCCCTCGAAGCGTCCACGCTTTTATTTTGTCATTAAATATTCAACTATTTGAACAAGAACAATAAAATTATTTCTCTCTTTTTCCAATTTAAATAAAAATATTTTTTTTTAAGTTTTTTTTATTATATTTTTTTTATTTTTAAATGAACTTTATTTGTACTTTTAGCTAAATTCCTCCTACATTTTATTTGCAATTCCTTTTTTGTTGGTTTTTCAGATTCCCAATAACTCGCCAGGGCCTTTACATCCTCCACCGCCATGGCATCGACTTCTTGCCGCTCCAGGCCAGCATGTTCTAGTTATTGAAAGAATGCATTCCGGAGCTCGACGTTTTGCTGTTCTCGATTTTGGGCAACCTATTGTCCTGACTGATTTGACAGTACCTGCTTGCTCCGATCTTGTTTCACTTTCAGTCGATATTTGGTGCCAAGGTGAAGAATCTGATGGCCAGCGTCTTGTTGTTGCAACTGATATCGGCAGCAAAGCTCTTGTAATGAGTGATCTTCAACCTCCCCCTGTTTGCCGCTTTCTTAAAGTAAGACTTTCCAATTTTTTCTCAATATTACCCTAAAAAGAAGGTCAGGTCAAAATATTTCTTTATAAGCCCTTTTTGTTTTGCTGCCCTTCTTTATTTAATTAATTAATTTTAAATAATTATTTTTTATTTAGATTACTACTATTGGTCGTTATGGAATGGGCACAACTCGATGCAAAATACCAATTGGATCATTTTATGGCCATGTTGCGGTTTTACAAGGAGAAAGTTTCCACGAACCACATCCAATTTGTGAGCTACCACGTGAAGTTTTACCGGTAATTTTTTTTTTTTTTTGTTTATTTAGTCCTCCCTTACTGCAAATTTTGAATATAAATATTTCTTTATTTTATATATATATATATATATATATATATGAGCAGTTTATTTAGTGGCCTAAGTTCATTTATACTTAGATTAAGATATTTATTATTGATAATATCTTAAAGTAATTTTAATTTATTAGTATTTAACAAGTTAACCTCTGTGAGAAACATTCAATTAGCTTTAATATGGCTAAAAATTGTCCAAACTATTGAAAATAATGTAGAAATCATAGATCAAAAATTTTTTAATATCAGGACATTCGTTTTTACCAAATTAAAGAGATTTTGGCGTGATAGAAATGTCATTAAAACAAAATAATTTACTTTTTTCCCCCAAGATTATTACAATATTATCGAAAAGTGTCGGAAAGGAACTTTATTGTAAATGAAATGAGATAAAAAAACCGGAAACCGGAAATAATTGACAAATAGACTTAGGCCACTTGCAAAATAAACGCCTCATATATACAGTATGTAAATTTAATCTTATATATTATTTTATATTTTTTTAGGACCAAATTTCTATTTTAACTTCATTAGCTGAAGACATTCATTGTCGTTATAGTCTAGCCTGCACTAAATTAAGAGAGCTTCTATCACCCCTTCTGGCAGCTGAGGCACCGAATTTATCACATATGCATCATTATTTTAAATTAACAAAAGAATTACATCGTTCTTGCCCACCTTCTGTTGATGCTCAACGTATTCTCGCTGCATTTCATGTATGTATTTTTAAATGTAAAATGAACGGAAGAGATGAGCATCAAAATTTAGTATTAACCAATTGTAATATCTTTTTTCTTACATTAGGAATGTACTGCTTATCAACACCAATTAAATCTTGTTCGAATGGCTATTGCTAGACTTGATGAAGCACGAGGTTGCAATACAATTGAAAGATCTGCTGCTGAAACCGGCTCAGGGCTGGTATCTAATGCCTGTACAGACAAACTTCGCGTACTCGCTGAATCTTTATTAGATATGTTGCTGTTCTTATCCTGCAATCTTACAATGGTAATAAAACAAAATTAATGAATTAAATTAAATGATAATTAATTAATGATTTAAATTTTAAGGTTCCTGCTCCACTTAGTCTTTCATTGGGACAGGGTGCTTGTCAACGTCTCTTTCAATGGTTATGTGTTCGTGAAGATACTCGAATGCAACTTGCAGCGTGTACCCTTCTGGTTCGTACCTGTGCCACACAACCTTGGTGGGGCGAATTTTTAGCTAATATCCTTACTCATTTTTATGGAGCCGATCATACATCAATATTTCCTCAAGATAGGTGAGTTTGTCGTTCCTTAATTAAATTTATTTCTATTGGGTTGTTCTAAAAGTAATTTCGTTTTTTTTCCAACAAAGGATTTAATTAAATATTTTCGAGAATTATATATTTGAATTAGATATTAGTATTCAAAACATCTCGATTCTTTTCCGACTTATTATTAAAGGATTTAAATGTATTTTTTCTCAGCTAACTTCACACTTTATTATTTATTTTTTTTTATTTGTAAAAAAAACACTCACACTTTTTTACCATTCACACACACTTTCACACAGTCTTTTCGGCAACTTGGACCATATAAGACTTTTTACGATAACCGTTATTATTATATATATTGGGATCCAGACATTCTTATTTAAGCGATTTGGTATCCAAAGGGCTTAAATAAAATCATCGGATTGCCTGGGATCCGAACCCCCGACCCTTGGTATACAAGGCAGACGCGCTACCAACTACACCAAGCCCGGGGGCAACTTCACACTTAAGCCACATAATCATAATATATTTTAACAGCTGATATAGCAAGGCTTTCTTGTGAAAAAGTTAGATTGATAACTACACATTTAGGCCCCATAATCATTATATGAGGGGTTCAGAGCAAAAGTGAATTAAGTCCACTTAATACTCTTGAGAAAAAATGAATCAAAGTTAAAACCTTATATTTAATTCCTCTTAAAATATACATTTATTTATTTTACATCTCAACAATCATTAAGAACTTAAATTATACTTTATCTAAATACCCATTTAAAATTTTATATTCAGATTTTTTTTTGCAGTAAGGAACTGCTGCACTTATTAGTATTGCAATTCGGACATGGTTCATTATTACACCGAATAACTACCATAATTTACTATCCAAAAAGGAATAAATAAGAAAATTGTTTAACTTGGTCCACTTTTGCTTTGAACCTTTGAACTAATCATATATTTTGTCAGCATGACTTTCTAGTGAAAAAGTTCGAGGAGTGGTTTTTTGTTGGTCCCTTTTCAAATATGCAAAGTAAAAAGCAGCTTTTCGGCATATTTTACTTTTTTACTATAGAAATGGTAAAATTGCTGTTCAAGCAAGAAAAAAATTATCCAATGTATTTGGAGAAGATGTATAAACAGAACGCTAGTGTATATATAATGATTATGCGGTTTAAGTTTGAAGTTAGCTGTGAAAAAATACAATTAAATCCTTTGTTGGGAAAAAAACGAATTACTCTACGAACAATCTAATAGATTAGATAAATTATTTCATAATTATATTAAATTTAACAACTTGATTCTTTTTTTAGAGTCTTCATTTTAGTAACTTATTTGGGCAAACGAAGTCTAATGGGAGGCGCTCCACGACGTTCAGTACTTGAAGCAGTTTTCGCTGCCCTCGTTCGTCTTTTGAGTCCTCTATCAAATTCCGCTCAAAATTCTGGATATCTTCGAGCACAAACTGATCTTACTCTTATTGGTTGGATTTTACTTTTTCTCTCCGCATGTTTGGACACCCCTGCTCAAGGAGTTGCATCCACTCAAAATGTCGAAGCCGATCCACAAATTAATTCTACCAACGCATCATCTCAACCTATTTCATCTGAGGCCAAACCTAATTCAAAAGATTCAATATCACAAAGTCGAGTAAATCCGAGTAGTTCTCGTTGGGAATTTCTTCAGGCAAGTTTTATATTAAAAATATTTTTAAATTAAATTGAAAAAATAATCGAAAATTATTTTTTAGGGTGAATTAGCGATGCAAAGGCGTGCTTCTGCGGGAGCAAGAGGTTCAGCTGCACGCTATTGTCGACGTAAATTGATGAAAAAACGTCATGTTAATACATGGCAAGCAATGCACTCAATGCACCACTTTGATGATCTCGAAGTGGCCAAAAAGGTCTTCCATGCCTCAACTCAGGTAAGGTCCTCAAATAGATAAAATGCTGTGGCTGGTAGTTAGTGGGAGGTGGGGAATTTACAGGATTCTTGAGGTCAGGGTGGGGGTTGAAACTGATTGGAAAATTGGTATTTGATGATCCAGGCACTCTCTGCACTTTCGAGTCAAGCCGTCAATCTCTCCAGCAAGCTCGAGGCTGCGCTCAAACAACAGGAACAATTTTTCAAAAAGACACTCAAACAGCAATCGTCCAAAGTATGTAACACAACTCATATTAGAATTTTCACCAGCCACACGCATAGTTTTTTTCACAACTTTTCACAAATTATTTTATTATTTTTTTAAATTAATTTTTTTATAATCTATACTTTCTTATCACACATAGATTAAAAATTTTAGAAACAAGATTTTAATTCAGAATTAAGAATAAAAAAAAAACAGGGATAATTGATTATATTTAAAACGCATTCATATATGATCACTCTAAATTAAAATTAGCCATATTGCACACATTTTTCTAAGCTCACTAATACAATTAACGCAGGGCCGGTTCTAGGGTTTTGATCATCCAGGGCAAAACAAATTTTGGCCCCCTTTATATACAAATTTGCTACAAATTAAAAAAAAAAAAAGAAAATTTTATTCAAAATTAATAAAGAACAATGTAAAAAATAATACAAACAAAAATTATAATCTCAAAAAAAAGATGAAATATATGCTAATTAAAGTAATTATGTTTCATAGAAAAATATTTTAAAATATATTTTTCTTGCTCTTAAATCATCAAACTTTTGTATGTTTTCAGATTTATTTATATTTCTTGCAATTTCATTTTCGATTGACAAAATTGCCAAGCTACTCAATCTTTCATTTGTCATCATTAATTTTAAATATGTAGCAATTGTTAGCAATATCCCAGTAGTATCTAGTCAACATTGTTTCATGTAAAAATAATCAATTTTAACTTAATTTATAAATTCTGAAAATATTATGAGTGTAAAAAAATATTTTATTTTTTAATTCGGCGCCCCTCAAAATTGTCGCCCGGTTTGCCCGCCCTTTTATCCGGCCCTGAATCAATGTTTCTTTGAATATTTATTTAATTTTAAACATTTTCTTGTTATTAGCAGCATCTAAAGGATCTAATGCGATGTGGACCAATTCTCGTCTGTGAAACCTCGGGGATGCCGTCAACTGCAGGTTCTAGCGGACCAAGCACTAGTGCACCGGGTGGATCTTCAATGGGATCTACAAGTGCTCCATCAACTTCTTATGCACCGCCGCAACAAGTAGAATGTTGCGAAACAAATAATCTCGATATTCTTCCAAGAGAACATTGCCTTGCAGTTGCCAGAGGATTAATTAATTTAATACTCTCCATGGATTTCACTTGCAATATGGATATGTTCTTAGTTGCATGTAAAGTAAGTAGTATTCACTATTTAAAAAAAAAATTACCAGATATAAATCTTATTTATTTAATTAGAAGAGGACGGTGGACTTCCCGGGACAGAGCAGGCAGGTAAAATAAAAAACTTTATATTCTGTCGCCGACATTTCGGGAGCTAGTCTCACACAATCTTCAGGGCACGCAGAATTGTCAAAAATAAGTACAGGTGGTGTGGTACTGCATATTATTATCATGTAATAATATCCAGTACGACACCATCTGTAGTGACAATTCTGCGTGCCTTGTAGATGAGTGCGACTAGCTCTCGAAACATCGGCGACAGAATATAAAGTTTTTTATTTTACATGGCTGCTGCGTCCCGGGAGGCTCGCGTCCTCTTCAAATAGAATATTTACAGCCATCAAACCCAACAAACTTATTTATTTATAGATATTGTCTGGCATATCAAAGATATTTTCGGTTAAAATTAAAGAGCTTGCAGTTCAATATAGGCATTCAATCATATTCGCTCAGGGCCCCACATCTTGTGGGTACGTGGATGGCGACCACGAGCTACCCGAGCTGGGACAGGCAGTCCTGTTCTTTGTATGTCTGTCTCTTCCTTCCTCTTTTCAACAGACATCAGACCATGCGACGGACCGGTCTGTCCTATTTCTTCCTGTCGCAAAACGCATGATAGGGTTGGAGGGAAAGAGTAAGGTCCGACGAACCCGCATCGCGGGAACAAGGTCTCGTGTTTGGGAAAATTTCAAGAACTTTCCTTGGTTTTAATAAAATTTGATAAAATTTTTCATATCTAAATGTCATTTATTATTTTTTGATTAAATAAATTTCCTACTTCTTTAGAACACTAAATTAGATTTTTTAACATATTATCAGCGTCGTTTCTTTGGGAAAAATAGTTTCTTTAATTAATCTTGGTTGGTTTTGCTAAAATTTATCAAAAATATTCATATATATATATGTATGTTATTCTGCTTTTTTTTGATTATATAAAATTTCTGGTTCTTTTCAAGCCGAGACTAGATTTTTTAATATTATATTAACGTTTATTTATTGGGAAAAATACTCTCTTTGAAGAACTTTCCTTGGTTTTAATAAAATTTGATAATAATTTTTCATAACCTAATGTCATTTATTATTTTTTGATTAAATACATTTCCTACTTCTTTAGAACACTAAATTAGATTTTTTAACATATTATCAGCGTCGTTTTTTTGGGAAAAATAGTTTCTTTAATTAATCTTGGTTGGTTTTGCTAAAATTTATCAAAAATATTCATATATATATATCTATATATATATGTTATTCTGCTTTTTTTTGATTATATAAAATTTCTACTTCTTTTGAAGCCGAGACTAGATTATTTAATATAATATTAATGTTTATTTATTGGGAAAATTACTCTCTTTGAATAACTTCATTTCGTTTTATTAAAATTTGATAAAATTTTTCATAACCTAATGTCATTTATTATTTTTTGATTAAATAAAATTCCTACTTCTTTAGAACACTAAATTAGATTTTTTGACATATTATCAGGGTCTTCTATTTGGGAAAAATAGTTTCTTTCAATAATTTTGGTTGGTTTTGCTAAAATTTATCAAAAATATTCATATATCTATGTTATTCTGCTTTTTTTTGATTATATAAAATTTCTGGTTCTTTTGAAGCCGAGACTAGATTATTTAATATAATATTAATGTTTATTTATTGGGAAAAATACTCTCTTTGAATAACTTCACTTCGTTTTATTAAAATTTGATAAAATTTTTCATAACCTAATGTCATTTATTATTTTTTGATTAAAAAGAACTCCTACTTTTTAGAACACTAAATTAGATTTTTTAACATATTATCGCGTCTTTTATTTGGGAAAAAGAGTTTCTTTCAATAATATTGGTTGGTTTTGCTAAAATTTATCAAAAATTATTCATATATATTTATTAAAAAAATTCCCTGTGACATATAAACCAACCCCCCCCTCCATCACAACAAAATTTTTTTGTATATACACTTATATGTAGTTATTTCGAAATTTCGGATGAATTACTTTTATTCTAAATTATCTACGGGGTCATTATTTTTTGAAATCCTTTGGGTAGATTATTTAATATAATATTAACGTTTATTTATTGGGAAAATTACTCTCTTTGAATAACTTCACTTCGTTTTATTAAAATTTGAAAAAATTTTTCATAACCTAATGTCATTTATTATTTTTTGATTAAAATAAAGTTCCTACTTCTTTAGAACACTAAATTAGATTTTTTCACATATTATCAGCGTCGTTTATTTGGGAAAAATAGTTTCTTTAATTAATCTTGGTTGGTTTTGCTAAAAATTTATCAAAAATATTCATATATCTATGTTATTCTGCTTTTTTTTGATTATATAAAATTTCTGGTTCTTTTCAAGCCGGGACTAGATTATTTAATATAATATTAATGTTTATTTATTGGGAAAATTACTCTCTTTGAATAACTTCACTTCGTTTTATTAAAATTTGATAAAATTTTTCATAACCTAATGTCATTTATTATTTTTTGATTAAATAAAATTCCTACTTCTTTAGAACACTAAATTAGATTTTTTTGACATATTATCAGCGTCTTTTATTTGGGAAAAATATTCTCTTTCAATAATTTTGGTTGGTTTTGCTAAAATTTATCAACAATTATTCATATATCTATGTTATCTGCTTTTTTTTGATTATATAAAATTTCTGGTTCTTTTGAAGCCGAGACTAGATTATTTAATATAATATTAATGTTTATTTATTGGGAAAATTACTCTCTTTGAATAACTTCACTTCGTTTTATTAAAATTTGATAAAATTTTTCATAACCTAATGTCATTTATTATTTTTTGATTAAATAAAATTCCTACTTCTTTAGAACACTAAATTAGATTTTTTGACATATTATCAGGGTCTTTTATTTGGGAAAAATATTCTCTTTCAATAATATTTGGTTGGTTTTGCTAAAATTTATCAAAAATTATTCAAATACCTGGTATATATATGTTATTCTGCTTTTTTTTGATTATATAAAATTTCTGGTTCTTTTGAAGCCGAGACTAGATTATTTAATATAATATTAATGTTTATTTATTGGGAAAATTACTCTCTTTGAATAACTTCACTTCGTTTTATTAAAATTTGATAAAATTTTTCATAACCTAATGTCATTTATTATTTTTTGATTAAAAAAAATTCCTACTTCTTTAGAACACTAAATTAGATTTTTTTACATATTATCAGCGTCGTTTATTTGGGAAAAATAGTTCTCTTTAAATAATTTTGGTTGGTTTTGCTAAAATTTATCAAAAATTATTCATATATCTATGTTATTCTGCTTTTTTTTGATTATATAAAATTTCTGGTTCTTTTGAAGCCGAGACTAGATTATTTAATATTATATTAACGTTTATTTATTGGGAAAATTACTCTCTTTGAATAACTTCATTTCGTTTTATTAAAATTTGATAAAATTTTTCATAACCTAATGTCATTTATTATTTTTTGATTAAAAAAAATTCCTACTTCTTTAGAACACTAAATTAGATTTTTTTAACATATTATCAGCGTCTTTTATTTAGGAAAAACATTCTCTTTCAATAATCTTGGTTGGTTTTGCTAAAATTTATTAAAAATATGTCATATATCTATGTTATCTGCTTTTTTTTGATTATATAAAATTTCTGGTTCTTTTGAAGCCGAGACTAGATTATTTAATATAATATTAATGTTTATTTATTGGGAAAATTACTCTCTTTGAATAACTTCGCTTCGTTTTAATAAAATTTGATAAAATTATTCTTTTTAAATTCATTTATTATTTATTATCTCTTGTTTGTCCACATTCATAACCTAATGTCATTTATTATTTTTTGTTTAAAAAGAATTCCTACTTCTTTAGAACACTAAATTAGATTTTTTTAACATATTATCAGCGTTGTTTATTTGCGAAAAATAGTTCTCTTTAAAATATTGGTAAGGTTTTGCTAAAATTTATCAAAAATATTCATATATATATGTTATCTGCTTTTTTTTGATTATATAAAATTTCTGGTTCTTTTGAAGCCGAGACTAGATTATTTAATATAATATTAATGTTTATTTATTGGGAAAATTACTCTCTTTGAATAACTTCATTTCGTTTTATTAAAATTTGATAAAATTTTTCATAACCTAATGTCATTTATTATTTTTTGTTTAAAAAGAATTCCTACTTCTTTAGAACACTAAATTAGATTTTTTGACATTTTATCAGGGTCTTCTATTTGGGAAAAAGATTCTCTTTCAATAATTTTGGTTGGTTTTGCGAAAATTTATTAACAATTATCATATATCTATGTTATTCTGCTTTTTTTTGATTATATAAAATTTATGGTTCTTTTCAAGCCGAGACTAGATTATTTAATATAATATTAACGTTTATTTATTGGAAAAAATACCTTCTTTGAATAACTTCGCTTCGTTTTAATAAAATTTGATAAAATTATTCATTTTTAAATGCCATTTATTATTTATTATTTATTACTCTTGTTGTGTCCACATTAGCTCTGAGGATGATCCCAACCGGGATCGAAACGTTATCATGTGTGAGTGGGGGGGGGGGGGGGGAGGAAGAAATACAACTAGCTGCTAATTTTTTCTTCTCCAGTTTACTTATCCTTCCTCTAAAAGTAAACTATGATATTCTGGAAAAATGAAAACACTTTGATCTATTTGATTACTAGAGATCACAATGAGATTTTTTTGCTGGTTTTCATAATTTAATTAATACGGAATTTTAATAGAATCTCTTTTGGTGTTTATAAGGTTAAATTACTAATAAAGATGTATTTAGGTTGCAGCCCGATCTGCACTCTCAGCGCGCCCTGCACTTCGACTCTGTGATATTGCTACTGAAGATCAACTTTTACGATTAATTCGTCTCGCTACTTGGACTGATCAACAAGGTGGTGTTTGGGGTGGACCCTGGGCCTCCCATGCTGTTTGTTGTCTCTTACATGATCTAGTAGAAGGAAGTCGACTTTATCCAACTACCCATCATACTAAACAACCTTCTCCTTCAGCACCCTCCGCTCCTATACCACTTTCAGAATCTCCTCCCCAACAGCAACAAACACCGCCTCCTCCTCCTCCTCCACCACAAACAGAACAAACACCTACGCCTTCAACATCGACAGCCGATCTTAATGATACAGAAGATGATTTTACTGCCTCAACCGAAACATTCCTAAAAGTTGCCAATGCAATAGGTAAGTTTTTTTTATTATTTAAAAATTTAAATATTACTATAATATTTTTTTTTTTTTCAAAATAGGTGAGGGTTCGTTTCAATTACCCTCTCTTCTTGAATCCGATGATAGTGAATTAGAAGATATTTTAGACGACATTCTCGAAAGAAAAAGATCGTTTTTTATTAAAAAATTGGGCAATGCAACAAGTGCCAGTTCTGGAAATGGAGGTGGGACTACTCTTGCTATTGCTTCAATGGGAGGAAGTGGAGGAGCTGGATCTAGTGCGGCTGCACCAGGAGCAGGTGGAGCAGGTTCATCAGGTTCCGGTTCTGGTTCCGGCTCAGGCTCCATGGCTGCTACTTTGGGAACAAATAGCGGTACAGGATTAAACCGAAGTGGTCCCTACGCATCCGCCTCAGCCGTCTCGGCTGCTTTAGATGCCCGTTTAGAACTAGGAGTAGAAACAGCTGCTGAAGTGGCTCTTCGAAGACTCACAGCATCTGCAGCACTTAATATGGCTGTTAGCGTGGCAGCACCAATTCTTCAAAGACCACCTGATCCACGTTCAGCCTCAACTGTATGGGATGAACATTCTTTGTTAGGTAAATTTATTTATTTTGTCTTCAATTTATTTAATAATATTCCTTTATTTTCAATGTATATACTTATATTAAAATTAGTAAAAGAATTTGATTTTTCTGTTTAACTGTGGTTTATTTGTAAAAATTACAACGTTTTGGCCACTCATTCTGTGGCTTTCTTCAGGTACAATTCAGCTAAGATTATAAAGGTTGTTACATCTGTGACAATCTCAATTCAACTCAATTCACCTTTATAATCTTAGCTGAATTGTACCTGAAGATGGCCACAGAATGAGTGGCCGAAACGTTGTAATATTTACAAATAAACCACAGTTATACCGAAAATCAAACTCTTTTACTAATGATAACAACTGTGAAAGCCTAAACTATTAATCAAAAAAATTAGTAAATATTGAAAAAATTTTAAATAATAATTTTCATTGATTTTTTCAGCAATGTTGGGTGATGATTCCTCTTATTCAAATTCATCTGTTGATTCTGCTCAAATGTTAGCCAATTGTTTTGAGCGAATGTTTGCTGAACTCCTTCCTCATGCTGGTTGGACTAATATGGAACTTCTTTTACAACTTTGGCTAACGCTTAATGTAAGTATATCAATCATCTTTTTCTGTTTGCTGGAGTGCAATATATAGGCCTATATATAGTTTGTTTACCACTTCATCTTTTTATAAAATTAAAAAATCTAAAAAATTACATAAGTACTATATAGTATCCGAAATTTCCCAAAGACGAGACCTATCGCAATTTCATATCAGTACCAGAAATAGTATATTAAAAAAAAAATTGTTAGAGCAGTTTTCGAGAAATGTGTGCTTACAAATAAATTTATAAACCAAAGTACGTGGCTATTGATTTATACACAACGAAGGGAACAGGAACAGCCAAAAATTAAATCCTTTGATTTTCGTTAACTAAACGTTTTGGGAAAACTTTATTTTCCCATCATGAGTCTTTCAATTTGAATATGTCCCGGAGTTGTTATAAGGGCACAATACATTTATCATGTATTGTCTCGTTAATTGTCGAAAATCGGAAGCTTTAATTTTTGGCTGCTCCTTCTCCTTTCCTTATGTATAAATTTATATACATATATTGCTCGTTTAATATTATAAGATATTAAACAAACGAAGGGATACAAATAACTCAAAAAGTTATAGGAATTTCGGGATGAAAATAATTTTCCTGTAATCCCTAGAAGGTCCTATCTCTTTAAGCATAAAAAATTTCGATTCGAAATTCTAACGGGAAGTTTCACAAATAGAGCCTAACAGACGGACATTAGCGAATTATATAGATAATGAAATTAAAAATTTAGTATTGTATCAAGTTAAAAAATAAAATTACTAACAGTTAGATTGTATGTCCTAAAAACTCCATCTAGCTAGTTTTTTCTTTTTTAAAAATTAATAAATGCTTAAAAAATATATTTTTTAAAGGAAAAAAACAAAACAAAAGATGGCTTCTCTTTTGATCCATCATGAAGCTATCAACTATCATGTTAATGAATAGCCATATTTTTATTGATTGTTGACCAAAGCCATCAACCCCGTTGAGGCCCCGGGTCTTGGTTGTTGAGTCGCCTTTTTATCCTCAACAATGTTTCCATTTTTTTGTGTAGTGTTGGGGTTCTAGTGTTTTTCCATCCTACATATATTATAAGTAGGTTTTATTAATATTTTTAATATTCTTATTATATATCTAATATATAATCATTTCAATTAATTTTAATATTTACATTACATTGAATGAATAAGCATTACTTTTTTCTTTTTATTTGACTCTTTCTAACCTGTTACTTAAGTCATAGAGATTTAGAAGTTTTTTTAATATAATTTCTTTATTTATTAATTATTAATTTAATAAAGTTATTGAAATATGATTTTATTTAATCCGCCCGCTATGAAAGAATCCTGACTTGTGTGGTACGGCTTAAATCGATATTTCTCTTTTTCAATATAAAGTTCTTTTTCGAATATTTCATAAATGATCTGTTGGAATTAATATTAGTAAGTAATTCTATTTAGAATAATCCAAATATAAATATTATTAATAATAAAGGAGGATAAAAAAATACCTAAATTAATCGTCGAAACCTCAACGACTAAACGAATTAAAGAATTTTGTTTTTTAATTTTAATTAAATACTTTATTTTCCATTTTAATCATTATTAAGTTAATTGTATAAATTTATAATAAATTTTTCTATATTTATTTTTTTTCTTATTGCAGCTCAACGTTGATATGGGAGAGCCTGGATTAACTTTCAACTCACCAGGGGCTGCTCTTAGTGGAACCAATTTCAACACCTCAGCTGTTTTCAATCCTGCATCGATGCCTACAATATTTCTAGGCCCGCGAGCTGTAACTGGTTTAATAGATGCTCTCACATGGCAGGCCAACGTTGGAATTAGAGCCTGGAGTTTGGCATTTCAATGTTTAACACTATTAGCAAATTCTCCATTGAGCCCAGCAGCTTCAGAAAATATTGTTAATTTACCCTGGTCGCCTGAAGATGAAGTCGACGTTGCCCTTCGTGGCCTGGCTACAGTTATAGTCGGCGATCCTCAGTTTGTGCCTATGCTTTTAAGATTCTTTAGTGGTACTGGAGGTCTTGAAGCACCTGCTGATATAGCAACTCGAGCAGCCGGGCCATCTGCATGTCAAGCAATGCATGATTTACTTGTTCGTCTTCAAATGAGATGTGATGTTGTCTCCAATGATAGCCGGCCTGGCGCTGCTTTGAAACACCTTTTATTAAAACTCTTACATCAACTTGTTCAACCTGGAGGTGCAATCGCTTCACAAAGAGGACCTTTAGATGCCCAATGTTCATTCGTTGAACTTTTGCTCAATTTGAATTACCTTTATGGAGATTTAACAACAGCAATGAATATTTTTGAATCAGTAGCAGCGCTTATTCATAATTATATATCAACGACGGAACGAGTAAAATGCAGATCAGTTAGTGAGCCTGGTAGTTCCTCAGCTACTGATTGTTTTGGAGATTTGCTTGCCGGTGCCGCAAATGCTCGAAATTCTGAAGGACCTGGTAAAACAACTTCAAGTTCTTCTAGCCGCCAAAATAATGCCACTGGATGGGATCATCTGGCTCGTGCACTGCTTCGATTATGCTGTTGGCTAGTACAAACTCCACTCACGAATCCTGATAGTATGGATACTAGTTCTGCCTCAGATGATATGAGCCAAACTGACGAACATAAAGCACGTAATCCGTCCAATTGGTCACAATCACGTATTGTATGCGTGGCTGACGCCGTTTTACAACATACGCCTACAATGTCTCGTTTATTAGGTGCTCTAGCTGCTTCAGGAAATGATACATTATATTTTGCAAACCGTAATTCTTCCGAACCTCCATCTCTGAATAATTTTTCTATTCAAATGAACGAAGCTCATTCTGTTACTGACGGCCTTTATCATCTTTTAATGACTTTAGCGGTCAAAGCCTCTTCGCCTGAATTAATATTACGACCCCTTCTTGATTATCTCGCATCCGCTTGTCCATCTGGATCAATTGGTGTTGTTCAATTATCAGAACCGATGCTTTTATTTATTCTTTGCATTCTTGAAACAACATTAAAAGAATTTGATTCAATGGGAGGAATTCGAATCTTATGTGAAAATTTAGTTCGTAGTAATCGAGCACTCATTAATTCTCATCCCTCTATGCTTTCAATTGTTACACAACATTTGAGCAATGCTCCTCCGATGACCGCTGTAAATACTAAAAAAATTAATGCACCTATAGAAACCTATGAAGGACTTTTAAATTTTGCACCTTTAGGGACAATTACCTTTAACAATCCAACTGCACAGCCGGCGGATGTTCTTTTATTGGCGACACCAGCTCATAGACGAGCACGAACAGCAGCATGGTCATATTATTTTTACCCGGATCAACAATGGGTTGAGTTAACAATTTCATTACCATGCGCTGTACTCCTTAAAGAAGTACAATTACAACCGCATTTAACATCATTGGCAACTGGGCCTTCTGCTGTGGCGTTGGAAGCCTCCCGGGATGTTGGAGGCGTTCTCATACCTCTCGGGCCTCCATTACGCACAAGTGGACTCACTTATATTCGCCTCGTTCTTCCACAGCCAGAGGTATTTAAAAATTCTAATTTTCTTTTTAATAATTTTAATTCCTTTAATTTATTTAACAATATTTTTTTATTCTTTTTTGTTTAATATAAAATCTATAATTAATCTATAATTAATTTTGTCTCATCTTAAAGTTAATTACATAAAATTATATAAAACTTTTCGTCACGAATGATTGAATGCTGATTCATAATTATATTAAGGTCTTAATTACTTGTGTTTCCATTAAATTATAATTAAAAAGTTTAACATATAATTAAATACATTTTTTTCTCTTAACAAATAAATATTTTTAAGCGTAAAATATTCAACTACTGATTTACATTTTTTTTTTTTTATTAGGTTGTAAGTCAAGTATTGGTTCGTCTCTATCGACCCCGCGATTCAAGCAACATTGGCCTTTCACAAATTCGCCTGCTGGGTTCAACAGCATTTGGAGAGACAACAGTTCCCACTAGCAATGGCGATCTAATTGATCAAGATCTTCTAACACGATCAAGTCTTGGTTGGCTTCGACTTGTTCATCTCTGTTTATGCAAACCATCAACTGGATCAACACTTGCACATGCCGTTGCTGCCTCCGCATCTTCAGTTCCTGGATTTCTTGAAGCTTGCTGCGGTTTACTTTTAATTCCAGCTCCATCTCCCGTATATTTCGCAGCTAATCTTGAACGAGTTCTTTTACGACTTGGTCTCCATTCAAGAAGTCTTGGTTTGCGATTAATTAATACTCTTTTACGAAATGGCGCAATGGGTTCACCTGAGGCAACTGATTCCGTCGTCGAATTAATCTTTCGACTATGCACCTGTATTGACGAATCTACTCTAGACCGAATGTCCGCTCTGCTCATTTGGCTCCAAGAAACAGCCAATTCAGCAATTAACTCAACGGCATCATCTTCGGATGAAAATGAAATGATCCAACCAGCATCGATGGCACCCACTGTTGCCTCTTATGTTCAAGCTGCAGCTGCCGTCATCTGGGAGAGCCATGAAAATATCAAAATTCTAAATTATGATCTTTCTGAGATGATTTCCAATAATTTATTTAGGTAATTATTTTTCTACATATTATTCTTTTAAATCTTTCAAGTTTCACTTAAATTAAAATTTTAATTATTAGGTAAAGTTGAATTAGACCATCTTCAATTTCTTAAAAGAAATCAATATTTGCAAATCGTTGTTAATTCTATTCAGTAAACTAAACCCATGATATTTATAATAGGTAGGTCTATTCTCTTAAAACAGACGTTAAAATTTAACATCATAAATTGGTGTTAAAAGTAAATTAATTTTAAACTGGTAACCGTTGGCTCTAGTTGAAACATTATGATTTAATAGGAGAATTAAATTCAAGTAAAATAACACAAGGTTTTTTGTTTCAATAATTTATTTAACACTTTATACGTATTTCGACACATAGTAGAGTACATACATAGCATGTAATTCACTTCTGATGATGACACATCTTGTGTCGAAATACGTATAAAGTGTTAAATAAATTATTGAAACAAAAAACCTTGTTATCTTACTTGGATTTAATTCTCCTATTAAAAAAAAGTTAGAAGTAAAGTAATAACATCAGCGCTAAAAAATCTAAACAAAGTTTTAACAGCGACGTTAACTTGTTGCTTTTACCTCAAGCTGTCAAAATCATAACCTTAGTTTTTTGTTAAAGACGACATTTTGATGCATTAAATACTGCGGACATGACATTAATTTTTAACACTATTGACTAAATGTTACCAAAGCGTTACTTTGGCCTTAGAGTTTTTGCTTACAGAATAACAATTTGAGGCAAGGTGATGTTTAAATGAATTAACGCTGATTTCAGATGTTAAAAGTTAACGTTTTTTCTTAGAGAATAGACCTGTATATATTTTATTTTTATGCTAAATTTTTATAAATAGATCTATATCATATTGATTAATTTATAATTTTGTTCTTAAAAAGAAGAATGTTACTTTGAAATTCGAAGATAGTGATGCAGGGTATTAAGTATAAATAAAATAAAATAAATTAAGGATTTATTAGGTTACTTAATTAATTCTATAAGAAAGAATAAATTAAATTCTATTTTTTTATTCTAATTTATTTATTACTCTGCACTTTTCAAAGTAATCTTCGTCGTTCTTTACTTCTTGTAGTCTTTTCGTTAGCAACTTTAAAAAATTTTTTAAATTAAATTATCATCTAATTATAAATAAATAAATAAACACGAGGTTAAATTTCAAAAGTATATTATTTTAGTTTCGACGTTAATAAGTCATCTTCAGAGCTATGACATAAACTTCACAAGCTAAAGTAAATTAGTTTTGAAACTTAACCTCGTGTTTATTTATAATTAGACTGATAATTTAATTAAATTTAAGAATGTTTCAGCTAGTGCCAACGGTGATTATTATAAAATTTTGTGTTGCCGAATAAAATTAACCACAATTTCCAACATTAAACAGAGTAATATCCAAAATATTTTTTTCTTGCCTTATTACTTGTATTAATGGCATCAATTCTTCAATTATTTTATTAAATAATTTCCTTTTATATTATATAATATAGTTGACAATCAGATGATTTTAACTTATTTCTTCTCGCATGAATTGCATTAATAAATACTTGTTTCAAAATATAAATTTAAAATATTTAATAAATATTAACATATTTTTTTCTTTTTCAGTGTCGTTTATAAATGGTCTATTCACACAGCCCCCAATTCGGCTTTAAAAAGAAGTATTGATACTTTATTATGCTCTATATCCGCTGTGCGCCCTGCACTTTTCCCGGCACTTCTTCATCGAATGGCTGTGCTAGTGCCTAATTTATCCTCAATACCTGATGATCAAAAGGATTTTGATCCAAGTTCAAGTCACTCGCATTCATTAACTGATGATTCAAAAGAAAATGCCGTCCTTGATTGGCACCAGGACGAGTGGTATTCACGCCTAAGCATTCAACCTTTGCATTGTATGCACCTCTCGGATTCCCAATTAATGACAATTGCTGCTGCATGTCAATCACCTGTATGTGTTCAACAACTTCTCGATTGTGGCCTTCCAGCACTTTTAGTCCAGGGAATTGTTGAATTCTGTCATAATGAACATAGTTTATGGAAAGTTCAGCCAATGGAAACCGAACCTCAACCGTCAACAAGTCTATCTGATGCTGATAAAGCGGCCCGAAATCCCACTTTTAGTGTTGATACAATTTCTTCAATTCTTTATTTTTTCGCCGAAATAAGTGCAGAATCTAAAATGCGTGATTGGTTAGGCAGTTCTGAAGGATCTATTTTTTGGACACCGTTATTGGGACTTCTTTGTGCAGCGGAAACTTTAGCACCAACACGAGGCGAATCTTATTCACGTTTAGAAGCAGCAACAGTACGATTTCTTTCAAGATGTTGCTGGTGTCATTTTTCCAATCAACAATTACTCGCCCGTGTTTTATGTAATGTTATTGGCGAACATAAGAGTTTAGCGGACTCCGCAAATATTAGTTTTGTACATGGATTAAGTGGACTTACAAGACGTTTAGTTCTTCAACTTTTACTTGAAAATGAAAAACTCTTTGTACATGTGAGAACGGACTTTCCTCTACATCGGAATGCAGCGACTGCAGCTTCTCTGGTTCCTTCACCAACACATCCGCGTTTTGGAGCTGGCCACTACCATCAATTGCTCTATCTAAGCACGGAAACAACTTGTTCTCAACTTATCACACTTCTTACAGGTGAGAATCAATAATCATAATTAACCTTTTTTCCTCTACTAACAAACTTAACTTATATTTTATTAATCAGCGAATTCGCTTAACGGAGGCGTTTCGCATGATATTGGAGTTAGCGGAGGGTCTGGAACTAGCAGTAGCGGAAGTGGGCTGATCAAAGTTCGGTCGGATCTATTTGACGTCGATCTGACTGATCATCTTTCAATGGCAGCTGCCGGCGTTACTGCTCGAGACAAACGAGTTAAAGAAATCAAAAATTCATTACAACAACGGAGTTTGATATCAAAAAAACTTAGACACCTTGGTCAGTTAGTTTTTACTGTTTTGCTCGCTTCTATTTTCTATATAATATGACATTTGATTTTTTTTTTCAGCCGAGGCATCAGCTTCCTTCTCATCTCTTCTAGCGGGAGCTTCTGGTGCCAGTTCGTCAAGTAATAGTGGTTATGTAGTCCAAGCTCTCCAGCATGCAGCATGGCCAGGGGCACCTTTACCTGGAGGAGCCACTCTATCACAAATCATGGCGGCCGTCAGGTCTCTTCGAGGATTTGAATCTACAAATACATCTCCATGTCTTTCTCTTAGTCTGGGCCAAACAGCAGTAAACAATAAACCTCTTCCTCCAGATACTCAAGGTATTGAAAAATATAATAAATTTCTATATAGGTGAGCCCATATCAATTCAGGCAGGGGAAAACGAAAAAGGAAACCTTCATAGTCGAAGATATTCTTGAATTTAACATATCAATACTTGGAAAACCTGTTAAACTCAAAAGTGGAAGTTCTCCTTTTCATAGCATGTTTTACTCTATGATACTGATCTTTTAAAATTGGCTGTTTCGAAAAAAAAAATTTTTTTTTGATTTTCCACAAAAATTTCAAAAGGCAATAATAACATGAGAACTTGGACAAATTTTTTCAAACACAGGTTATCATCTGAATCAGTAAATTATTATCTTTCAAATGAAACAAAAAGGAACAAAATATCTTGAACAGTTCCAGAGATATATTTAAAAATTTGCCAAAATTTTCACGCACTCCAGATGCCATCTTTGGAGACCTGTATCTCGGGACAAAAATTTTTTTTGGCAAAACCAAAAAATACGAGTCTCTTAATTTGTCCTAAGTTTTAATATATGTTAAATTCAATAATATCTGAAACTATGAAGGTAAGATTTTTTCTTTAACTGCCTGAATTGAAATGGACTATACCATATATATCACAAATTTTTTTTCAATGGGGAAATTATCATTAAATAAAATAAATAAAGGGTCGGACTAAGTCGAGCGCACAACTTTGCCCACCCACTATTCAAAGAAATAACGCAACGCGTTTGTTTATTGGTTTTGATTTTGCTCTGTTGCTATGCTAAATTTTCGAATTTAAATGATTTTTTAACAAATTTATGACCAACCTTCATGCTTAAAATTGAACACACACACACACCCACCCACAGACAGACCATGTCGCGAAAACCACTTTTTTGGTCTCAGGGGACCTCAAAACGTATATATCCATCAAAATCTCGACATCGAATTTTTGACATGAAACCAATACTTTCTCTCTATATATATTAACATATATATATAGTAAGAGAAAGTAAAAATTTGTTCATAACTAGTTTTAGTTCAATTTAATTTTTAATATTTATTTAAATTTATTATTATTTCAAACTAAGCTAAATTAAATTAATTTTCAGGCGTTGGTGTAAGCGCAGATCGACTTGCTTCCTCTCCTGCATTGATCACACCATTACAAGTGTTCTCGCAACGAGGAGGCTTAGCGCTTCTAGCTCGTCACCTTCCCCTTGTCTATCCGGAAGCATTGAGATACCCGACTTCAGCCCAACTTCCCAGCTGGCATTCATCTTCATTAGACAAATCAAATGCAGCAGCTGCTTCATCTACACCCCCAGATCATGTTGAAGCTGATTGGGTTAAAGTTGAGTGTCCAGAAGAGTTTGAAGATTTTGTTGATGCAGTTCCGGCAGGCACTGGATCTCCAGGAACTGGTGGAGTTGGACCCGGTGGTACTGCAGGGCGAGGAAGTTTCGCTGCCGTGGCTCCAAGTGTCCCACCTCATTCGTTAGCCGCTTTTGGTTTGTTCCTCCGTTTACCTGGATATGCAGAAGTATTATTACGAGATAAACGTAAAGCGCAGTGCCTTTTAAGACTCGTTCTTGGAGTTACGGATGACGGAGAGGGAGGTAAATATTATCATGAATTTATAATAGAAAATAAGCATATTTTTATAAATTAAATTTTCTATTTTTTAGGGGATATTTTTGAATCAGCAGTGGCTAGTTCATTACACACTTTACCGTTTTGCGTATTACGTCAATTATTAGATGCTACTCCTCTTAGTACAGAAGATGGACTTTTATTAAGAAAAACCACCCTTGAGGTTGGAGCTGTGCATTTATTATTAGGCTGTTTGGCTGTTTTCACACATCATCCTCAAGGAATTGATTTGCCTGGCTTAAAACCAGAGGTAAATTTTATGTAATATTATTTTTATAAAATAAGTAAAATTCATTTCCATTTAAAAATATTAGTAAAATCGACAAATTTTATTTTCAACAAACTCCGTTTCTGTAATTTATAATTCTGTCTGTCATTGCAAAATATTTTCGAATTTTAAATCGAGTATATTGGTAGATTATTTGAGAGCAAAGTAGTAGTATCTAATTATCTACTTATCTCTGAGAGCCTTGTCCGGAGCTGACTATTAATACAAGTCTTCTTCCCTCCTTTCCGATTAAATAAAAAAGTTTAAATTCGAACATATGAGGGAAAAAATACTTTTTTTCCATGACTAATTAAGAGTTAAAGTCCTTCTTAAAAGGAAAATTTTAATAATAATATTTTCAAATAATTTTTTTTCTTAAATCATCAAGTTGGATCAGAGCAATCTTTATAAAAAAAATAAATAATGAAATTTTTTTTTGATTGGGTTCTCCAACCCGTGACGTCCTTTATTTAGCAAATATTTCGATCCATAGAAGACGCATCATCTTGAGTGCCGCGAGGAGGTGGGTTTAGTCTAATTATATTAAATGCCTTAGGGACGTTAAACTTGTTTATGAGGTGCCTTCTCTAAAAGCTAATAATTGATATCAAATCTGCGTTTAACGTCCTTAAGGCATTTAATGTAATTTGACTAAGGCCCATCTACTACATCCTCGCGGCACTGAATATTTTCTAATTAATGGATGTCAGGTGGAGCGATAAATCTCCTGGTTATTATTCTCCAACCCCATCACTCTACTCATCCCAACCTACTATATAATCTAAATCTTTTTTTATTAAGACTTCCTCTGATAGGTCCCGGCCCCTCGGGATTTATCCCCCTGCCCCTCCCCTCTGAGAGAAACTCTATAGATGACTGAAATATAGCGATCTATCTATAATTTAAAATTAGAGTTGCGACCTGTACTTCAAGAATAGTAAGGATGTTGAGCGTTAAACAATAGAACCGAGCGTTGTCGAACACCTTTACACTTTTATTCAGGCAGACTTTCGGTAACCATAACGGTTGCCATCTTCATGTGCCAACACATGATAGCTACAATTAAATATTTATTATATTGCATAATTGAGAGAATTCTCAATGCAGAAATGTTAAATCGCTCAGTACGAGAAATCTGAAATTTTAATTTGAGAGGCGTTTCTCTAGTAGCACTGAAGATTAGCGATCCATTATAGGTTACCTGAAGCGAGCGTACTGCCTGCCAATAGTAAGCGTAAATCGACAATCCGTGTTCGACAACCCGGCTGGTACCTACATTCTTCGCTTATTTAAATCTAATAAATACTTGGTTATATACCTATACATAAAACTTAGATTTCCTGCCTTGAAGAATAATAAATTTTTTTTTGGTTAGCTCTCATTACAATATTATTATATACAGATGATAAAACTGAATATATCTGTAGACTAAGAAAAGGAGTTAGAGGGTAGAGGTGAAGTAATGTTTAGAACAGAATATCTGATAAAACAAGACAGTTATACTCCCGCCAAAAGCCATATATATCTGTATTTAAGAAAATCATAATAATAAATTTATAAAAAAGTCATATGACCTCGAAAACCTGAAATGACTTGTTTAAAAAGGCCCTCTTAATGGGACAGACATCCTTTATATAAACCATTTACAGTATAATATAATAGTTGTCAATTCATATACACTGCATAATATATTAATATATATTTTTTATTATTTTATTTAAGTTGATGCTGGCTGCGACGGGCGGAAACGTAGTTGGACTTTCTTCTCTTGCCGGGAATAATGGCTGTGATGGTCGATTTGGAAAAGGTGGCCAAGGGGGCACCAGTTCCGGGGGCTGTTGCCCTCCGACTACTATGACTTCTACGACAGGAGGAGTCACTGCTGGAGTAAATACAACTGGAGGAGGAGGGAGTGGAACTACAAAGTCTGATGATAAATCTCATTTATATTGGGCAAAGGGAACTGGATTTGGAACAGGAAGCACAACTCAATCCTGGAATGTTGAACAAGCATTATTACGGCAAAGAAGTGAAGAGGAACATGTTACTGTATTATTACAAGTGAGTTATTTTTATATTTCGAGTAGTGAGGAGATCAAGGCAGCCGAGCCGAAAGCAATTAAAGAAAAAAATATATTCCTCTTCTGTTTTATTTCATACCCCTGTCGACGTTTCGGTTGATATTCCGGCCTTCATCAGGACACTGCTAGTGCTTAGAGGGGCTCTCGGCAACTTATTGGTGCGAACATTCGTCGGATTTCATGATTTCTGGTGATACGACATATCACTATAGAACCAGAAAGTCATGACATCGGACGAATGTACCAATAATATGTCAGGAGTTGCATCTCTAAGCCCGAGGCAAACATAGCACATTGTTCTGAATAAAGGCCATAAGAATAAAGAACATAAAGGCCAGGATATATGCCGAAACGTCGATAAATGTATGAAATAAAGCAGAAGAGGGATATATTTTTTCTTTAATTCCTTTCGGCTGCCCTGATCTCCTTCACATACGTTCAGCCACTGCTCCTGAAATTAATTTTTATATTTCTAATAATAAATAGAAAATATTTATGCTCAGTTGCACTAACATATCTTAGAACTTAAGCTCGTCCGTCTTACATCTTACAATTGAATTTGAAATCAGGAAATCGGATCTTATGATCCTCTATTTGTGCCTCCGTCGCATAAATAATAAGATATCTATTTCAAAAAAATAAATAATATTCTATATATAAATAGTTGAATAGCTAAAATGCCACATTTCGCTTTTTAGGTTATAGAAGGCTCAAGGCGAGCTTAAGATCTACTAAGATGTGTTGGTGCATTAAAGGCTTAGAATAATCCCAAATAAAATATATTAATAATTTTATTAATTAAATATTAATATTTCTGTAGCAGAAGTTAACTCGGTTAACATTATAGAGTTATCTTTTCAAAAGAACACTAGGAACTAATTTGAGGAAACAACAACATTCTCATAAAAATTATTTGAAATTTTGTCCCAGTATTAGACATGTCTCGTCATATTCCTCTCTCTAAAGCGGCTTTGAAACTTCTTAGGAGCCAAATGACTTTATATAAAAAAATAAAATTAATGTATTTAATTTTTACGTTTTCAGGTCCTTTCAAGCTATATTAATCCTGGCGGTGTTGTTCCTGAGGGCTTCCTCTCTAGCGACGGCGATGATGACTCAGCAGGCGATGAAGAAGAGAGTAAAGACAACCCACCGGTTGCTCAATTACCTAAACTTTTTCATGAACTTGTCGACAAATCGTGTCTTCTTCCTGCCATTAGTAGTTACCTTAGAAACGATTCCGGTATGTTATTTAAATTATAATTTTATTTTATACTTGCTGACCTCCTCTCCTATCCCATTTTCTGAGGACAGCCCTACCTTCGTCATAAATAGAACCCGGATGTTCATGCAAGAATAAATCTTAAATTATGCATGCATTAATGCACTATAAAATGACAAAATATATCGTCGGCACCACAGCAAAACCATCTATATCACATTTTTTGATTTTTTTTGTTTTTTAATACGTACACTAGGATGTCCCTTATATGGGCAAAAAAAAATTTTTTTAAATACCGGAACGCATACCCTCTAATTTTTTTCAAGGTACTAAGCCTTATATATGAAATTTTATTCACCTACGTTGACGTTAACCCGTGCCGACCTGCCCGCAAAGTTTTTGAAAATAGTCGTTTTTGATAATCTCTTGATATATACCTAGATTATTGCAATTAAGTAAGTATTAGGTAGACAATTAAGTAAAAACAAAAAAAGCACCTCAAAAGCCCTTTAGGGGTTTTTTGAAATTCGGACCTTGAGGGCCCGAAATCGTCACTTTGGAAAAAAATGCATTTTTTAATTAAATTTTTGACTTTCTTTAATTACGTTTAAACGAGATGAGATATTAAATTAATTCCTTCGGTACATTCTTCCTTAAAAGAACACCTCAAAAGCCCTTTAGGGGTTTTTTGAAATTCGGACCTTAAGGGCCCAAAATCGCCACTTTGGAAAAAAATGCATTTTTTAATTAAATTTTTGACTTTCTTTAATTACGTTTAAACGATATGAGATATCAATTAGCTCTCTTCGCTAAAAGTTTCTTTCTTTAAATAAATATGTCGAAAAGGTTTTCAGGGTTTTTTGAAATTCGGGGTTAAGGGCCCAAAATTGCCATTTTGGAAAAAATGCATTTTTTAATTAAATTTTTGACTTTCTTTAATTACGTTTAAACGAGATGAGATATCAAATTAATTCCTTCGGTACATTCTTCCGTAAATGAACACCTCAAAAGCTCTTAAGGGGTTTTTTGAAATTCGGGGCTTAAGGGCCCAAAATCGTCATTTTGGAAAAAATGCATTTTTTAATTAAATTTTTGACTTTAATTACGTTTAAACGAGATGAGAAATCAATTAGCTCTCTTCGCCAAAAGTTTCTTTAAATAAATATCTCGAAAAGGTTTTCAGGGTTTTTTGAAATTCGGATCCTAAACCTGTATTATGGATAAAGTTTCTACCGTAGGCTCTAGTTGAAATATTTTGCAAATTAACATATGAAAATAAAACACTCGGTTATTGGTTCCAGGTTATTTATTAATTATAAATCAACACTAATTAAGTATTTTGGCACTAATATTTATATTTAATAGAGGAAGATTATAATTATTTTGTTTTTTAAACTTTGAGTCTCTTGGGGCACCTCAAGATATTCTCGTATTAAGAAATAAAAATAGGGGGTAAATAGTCACATTATGGAACAACTTTTCCAGGGTAGCCCGTTTTGAAATTCGAAAAAAAAAAAAAAATTTCGCTCCACCCTATTAGTCATATCCCGAGACGCCGCCCGTCAGGGCCTAGCGGAGGTTGGTTTGCCGAAGGCAACTCTACCGTCGCTAGTTTTTTCTATATTTCATTAAAAGCGATTTTTCGGCGACGACAGCAAGACATCATGAGGCATATAAAAAATTATTTTTGAAACATTCTTTTTAACTCACTACTCTCTTCTCACGAATGTACCTCTTTTTCGTTATTTTATAAATCCACTGTAGAAGAAGTGCCAATAAGCCTCCGAAACATTTGGAAATATTACCTTATGTTTAATAAAGAATTGCTGAATTACCAAACAAACAGAGTACAACTGACAAATAGAGCGAGGGCGCGCAACTCTATCCGCACAGCTTGTATGGCCATGTTTCGGAGCTAGTCGGCACGGGTTGCAGTGCCCCAAAAATGCTAAAATTTTATTTGTGAGTATTTTAGGGGCAAATGAAAAAAACTAGGCCCTATGCGTTCCAAAATAAATACTTTGAAAAATAAGGGACACCCTAACGTACACCCTAACGTAAGATCCAGATGGCAAAACCGACTCTTTATGTATATATATAGTTAACGTGTTTTTACAGTTCCATTCAATTTCAGTTCAATTCGATTTATGCAAAAGGTTGCAACATTAAATGCCTATTATTTGAATTTGTCAAAAATGTGATTTAGATGGTTTTGCCGTGGTACCGACGATATTCACAATGATGGGAAAAAACAGTAAAAATATGCTCAATCACAAATTGAGTCGCATTTTATATTTTTTTAAATTTATTTAAGGTCTTTTCCACATCGGAGTCCATTTAGACCCCGTATCTATTTCAATTTATTGGTAGCCAATTAGATTGAAATATAAATAATTAAATAAAAAGAAATTTTTGTGGCATGAACCCGCAACCCTTGGTACAGAAAGCCAGCACATTAACCACTACACCAAGGCCCGAGGGCAACATATATTTATTTTTTTTATAACAATGAACAACAGTTCGAGTCAAGTGAGCTTCCAAAAATAAATAAAGAACAAAAAGAATAAAGATAAAATAAATCAAATATTTTTGAAAGTTTGAAAATATTAAAAATAATTTTTAATTTTTTTCACATAAATTAGTCTTTAAAAGCAACTACTCAAAAATATCCAAAACATGATTTTTTTCTTTAAATAAAAATGCAAGAAAAATAAGGTTGTTTTGGTTAAAAATTGACAAAACATAGCATTAGTGCGTGGAATTTCTTCAAAAAAAAAAGCCAAAATATGCACATATACCCGTAACAAATGGTTATTTCGAATCGAATACTCATGAAATGAATAACTGCAGTTTCAGGAACGTATTCAGCTTCTATACAAACATGCATTTGCATGAACATCCGGGCTCTAGTTATAAATAATAATTTTTTTCTCAGAACTCGATTCATTAATTTTTTAATTCTTTTTGATCTCAACAATATTTTTTTAATTTTGTTCCAGTATTAGACATGTCTCGTCATATTCCTCTCTATAAGGCGGTTTTGAAACTTCTTCGAGCCATGGCGCTTGATTCTCAACTCGCTTCTCTTCTCTTACCCCAAGAACGTAGAGCTGACCAATTATCTGTTGTCTGTCTTCTCGCAAGAATGAATACATATGTTGACAATTACGCCACTCGACTCAAGTAAGTAATTTAGTATAAATTGATATTCTTATTATGATTAATTTACATTTTTCTTTAGTACTAATACTTATATTTAATGTAAAAAAAGACATGCCTCCTCTTCCAGGCTTAATAAGACTGGAACCGGACGCGGAGGCAGTAGCCGATCAGCAGTTGTAGTTGACGAATCCGACCAAGATGCCGGCTTAGCACTTCTTATTCCTGATATTCAAGAAACAGCACGTCTAGTTCAAACAGCCACTGATCGGCTTGTTTTGGAGGATGATGAAGACGATGGCTGTCCAAATGGTTCTGGAGAAAATGGAGGTTCTTCTGGCAGAGAAGGTCGAACCCGGGGGAGAAGTCTTAAAAATAATTCGGCATTGGAACGGCCGCTTGCTAATTGCACTTTGGAAGAACGATATTTGGAAGTAATGAAAAGGCTTCAATTCGGTAATTTTTTCCATTTTTTTTTTTTTTTTTTTTTTTTATTTATTATAAAAAAGTATTAGAAATATGTTTTCACACTTTTATAAATTTTCTATATTTCTTTTTTTTTCTATTTTTAGAGGAAGTTTACTCGTCGTTCCTTCAGGTGGATAAGGTGAGTTCTGATTAAAAACAAAATGTTTTTTTGAATGTTGGGATTTTATTGCGACTGTTTTCTGCAGATTATCACAGTTTCGGAGTCAAATATCCCATCTTCAATAAAATCCCAACATACAAAAACATTGTTTTTAATCAGAACTCACCTTATCCAACTGAAGGAACGACGAGTAAACTTCCTCTAAAAATAGATTCTTATATATATATATATATATATATAAAACTCGTACAATCCAGTTACTTATTTTCTTTTTTTTTATTTAATATATTTATTTGAACAATGGAAGGAGGTGGCAGCCAATAAGAGGTGTCTCAAACTCAATGAAACTTCCATAATTCGCGACGTTTCGGTCCAAATTTATCAGAGAGTTGTCATATATAAATGTACATTACTATGATTAGTGAAATGAGACGACAGAGTGTAGAAAAATACTTTATTATTTGGACCCTGTTACGCATTAGTGTGTCAAGCGCCAGTTACCGAGATTTGAGAAAATTAACTTTAAAGTTATTCTAATTTACATTGTTTTGATTAGATTATATATAATTTTTTTTGTCAATTGTGCAAGTAATATTAAATATAAATTTTTTTAGGACATATTTCATAAAAAATACTATTAATTATATAATTATATATTATTATTTGAAACAATATTCTGTGCTTAACTCAATTTTTAATTGGTTAATCTTTACTATAGGACTCCAAGCCACCCAGGGGGCGCTGGCTTACACTTCACTAGTTCACTCTTTTGACATTAGCCGAGAATTCCCTAGTTGTTTTATATTTTTTTTAATCTCAGGAAACCGAACTGCGACTGAAGGACCGAACCAATTAGGTCGGGACCCCTGCAAGTTGTTTAAAAAAAAAAAAGATTATTACCTTAACCTGGCCTCGAAGCCACGCCAGCGCCCCCTGTGTGGCTTGGAGTCCTATAGTAAAGATTAGCCTTTTAATTTTTTGTCGTTTGACACACTAATGCGTAACAGGGTCCATTTATTCTTTTGACGATCGATTTCGTCCAAAGAAGTGTAAATTCTTTATTTCCAGCTGGCCTGAGGATGTCCTTTGGACGAAATTGATCGCCAAAAGAATAAATAATAAAGATTTTTCTACACTCTGTTGTCTCATTTCACTATTCATCACTTAACACAACAGAAAAATGGAGTATTATTACATCAAGCGTACATTACTATATTGATTCATATGTTGATATAGATTTGTTGGCTTCCTGGCTGCCACCTCCTGCCCTGTTCAAGTATATCAATCATAGCCACTTCCACACTGGAAAAAAATAATATAGATCTAATTATTAATATTTATTTATTTCTAAATATATATTCTGGATTTAAATAGACAGCGAGTCAGTCAAAAGAAATTGAATGAATAAAAAATATTTATTATTTTTTTATTTATTCAAACAAATTTATTTCAATTTCCTTATAGCTGACCCCATTAAATAAATATACTGGATAATTAAAAGATAAATTAAATTAGGAAAAAAAATTGCAACTGTTAATTTAATTGTTTGTTGGTTTGTATTATTTTTAAGATACGTATGAGATGATCTCAGAGGACACTGGAGGCGGAGGAGGGTATCGTTTTGCTGTTTCTTATCATTTCGAGGCGAATATGCGAGCTGCCGGTGAACGTGGTCATCCGTCCCGAGTGAAACGTCTTGCCCAGGAGGCTGTCACGCTCAGTTCCTCATTGCCTCTCTCCTATAGTAGTTCGGTATTTGTTCGCTGTGATCAAGATCGTCTCGACGTTATGAAGGTAAACAACTATCTAACTATCTTCTTAAATGCTTTTTATTCTAAAAATCACTTTCTCACCTGATTTATAAAAATTTCTTTATTGGCTTCCGATTCATTTGAATCTGTCAAAAAAGATAAAAAAAAATATACAAAATGATATTTTTTTTTCTAAACCGAAATTTCCTTTTGGATTCTAATATTCGTCTCCCCAGAGGGAGTTGCCACTCTCGAACATAGTACCAGTCTATATTAGAAAATATTCAAATAATCAACTTTAACACAGTTAGGTTATCTGATTGGTAGCAAAATAGGGACGAGATCTGATGCAAGCAGCCCTATCCTATATCATATATTGTAAAATATATCACATCTCATTTTATTGTTAAAAGAAGTAGAATCAAAAGACAAATAACAAATATATCTACTTCTTTTAACAATAAAATGATGAAATGTCGTATATTTTACTATAAGAATAAAACTGAAGTGAGTTTCTGCATTATAAGGGGGTTCAGGAGCGACGTCTAAACGTACTTTAAAAAAAACTAGACTATTATAAGGAATTTTTCAATGCGGTTTTTTTTTAATGAATTAAACTTAATTCATAAGAGTTTATTGGGACATCGAGCTATAATTTTTTTAATGACTTATTAAAAAATTATCGTAATTAAGCTTTTTGTTATCAAGCAAATACAAAAAAACAATCAGTTCCAATAATCTTTAATTTTTTTTAAATTTAAAAATGAATTTGTTGTTATTATTAATCACATATTAATTAAGAAATTTTTAAAATAAGCTTAGATGTTTTATTTAAAAACCAACTGTCAAATTAGTTCAGCATTTTTGCAATAGATGGCAGGCTAGTCTAACAGCCGAAATAATATTAGCGTATATCTGGCCTATACTTATATATTTTTATGCTTTTATAAAAGATACATAATACATAATAACATTTATTAAAGTATTTATTGTTAAAAGATCAATGAAAATCAACCAAATGCATTAAATATTATTAGCTACTATTCTGACATCTCAAATTTTTGAATTACTTGATATTTGGGCATACTTTTTATGAAACACTACGCCATCTTATCGGGAAAAACATGCGTAACCACTTCGCTTCCGAGCCCCCTTATAAAAATAAGCCATTTAACTGAAAGTCAACAAACTGACCCGAACCAACCTGCCCTAAGTGGTGATTCCGCATTAAGTCCTTTATGTTAAAATGATTTTTTTTTTTTTTTTTTAAGGTGCTGATTACCGGACCTGCAGACACTCCTTATGCGAACGGCTGTTTTGAATTCGATGTTTATTTCCCACCTGATTATCCCAATTCCCCCATGTTAATAAACCTTGAGACCACAGGTCACCATGCAATTCGTTTTAATCCTAATCTCTATAATGATGGCAAAGTGTGTCTCAGCGTATTAAATACTTGGCACGGTCGACCAGAGGAGAAATGGAATGCGCACACATCAAGCTTCCTCCAGGTAAATATCATAAGTTAACTCAAGGGAGAAAAAAATAATAATTCCAACTCATTGTTACAATCCATTACATATTTTAAATATTGAATTTTGTAATCAAAATTGGAAGACTAAAAATTGGGTGGTATGATTATATTTATTATTTTATATTTTTCTTTCTGAAGAGTTTTAATGGTAAAATAAAATTGATTTTTTATAAATATATATAGTAAGGGATGAAAAAAATCTGGTATGACTGGTCCAACCTAATATTTTCGCAGACTCATTGACTTTTTGGTCTTGCATAAATATGAATCGATGACCCGGAGGGCGAGTCGTCACTAGAGTTTGGAAAAAACCGTAAAATTTTGAAAACCGGTTTTCCGGTTTTCTACTAAGCGGAAACCCGTATAACCGGTATTTTTTTCAACATCTGAAGCTATTGAATATTTAGAAGGCACCACCATTTTTGGAAGTTAAATTTATTGTATGGAAGAAATCGTAACTTTAGAATTAATAACTCATAAAGTTATAAGAATTTCGGGACCCGAGTATTTTTCCTGGACTCCCCATCTATAAGATTGCAAAATTTCGTTTCAACATTCCAACGGGAAGTTTGTCAAACAGAGCGTAGCGTGACAAACCGACAGACAGACACTCCGCTGTTATGATATATATATTATTTAGGTATAGAAAAAAAGGGAAACAAAAAATATAAAAAATTTATATATAGGTCTATATATGTATATTTTTAAATTTGTGTTTTAATTTTTGATCATATTTTTAATATAATTTGTCAATACGTAGGGCTTATAGCTGGTAGTTTAATAAGGATAGGTGAAAAGTGAAGAAAGTCTGCAGCTAGTTGTTTTTCATTATTTTATTCCCACCACGTTGACGTTTCGATCCCGGTTGGGATCATCCTCAGAACTAATGTGTACATAACAAAAGAACGAAACAAAGATTAGCTTCGGGAAAAACAACAGTCATTATAAATTTTTTTATCTTAGAGTACAATAGTATCTTAGAATATATTTTACAAGGCTCTTAAAATAAAATACAAAGATTTTTTAAGAAAATTGCATAATTACCAGGTGGGTGTTATGTATGTGTAAATTTGTAATTTTCAATCATATATTATATATAGAACTTAAAGATGGATTGATACAAATAGATTATATTAGTTATTATATAATTGAAAGTAAATGATCAAGAGAGATGGTCACGTCGCAAGACAAATTTGAAGTGAGTTCAGAACAATGTTTTGTATTCATTTGAAATTGTGCGCAAAACAAAATTCTTTCTTTCTATATACTCACTCAGGCCTTCCGGAAATATATATATATACTTAATAAACAAAATAAATCTAGCTGCAACTGCTCTTTTTTTCATCCCTTACTATATATATCTACTCAGCTATCCAGCTTATTTTAATTATATATATTTTCTTTAATTTTAAGCTATTAATAATAAATATTATTACAAATTTAATATTATCTTGATTAAATAAAACTTTTTTTGTTTTAGGTGCTTGTCTCGATACAATCCCTAATCCTCGTTCCTGAGCCATATTTCAATGAACCTGGCTATGAACGATCTCGAGGAACTGCCAGTGGTAATCAAAGTTCGTTGGAATACAATTCCAATATTTGCCAGGCGACAGTCAAATGGGCGATGCTTGAACAATTGCGCAATCCTTGTCCCTGTTTCGCTGAAGTATGCAATTTATTTATTTCAATAATTTTATTTAAAAAAAAAAAAAACCAAATCAACTTAAATTTTTTTTTAGGTGATTCATACACATTTTTGGTTGAAACGAAATGAAATTATTCAACAAATTGAAGACTGGATTGGCGAACTAGATTTGCAAAGTAGCGATTCGAGAACAGGCCGAGCGATATCTGCAAATAATATGGCATTACAGGTATTTTTTTTTAAATATTTATAAAATTTTTTGACAATGAAATGTTAATTATGGTTTTTTGGGCTACCCCTTTTCAAATACCAAAATTCAGGGGTTCACAAATTTCCCATAAGAAATCATTGGAAAACAGGTTCTAACTCTCTCTAGGAAAAATATATTAATCAAATCTTTAAAATGAAAATGAAAAACTCTTCCTCCCTAAAATTCGACATTTCAAAAGGTTTTTTCCCCTCTACACCCCCTCCCCCTAATTTTTTTATTCGATTTTAATAAAATTTAAAATGACGCTTCTCTAGGGAAGAAAGAAAGTTCTATTGGCCCCGCCAGGGGGGACTTCACCCCCTAAAATTTATCTTTCATATCCCGACACGCCGCCCGCCAGGGCTAGTCATTAATAAAAGAATTTGTTTTTCAGTCTAGCTGTGGTTTATTTGTAAAGATTACAACGTTTCGGCCACTCATTCTGTGGCCTCCTTCAGGTACAATTCTTCAATTAAGTTTACAAAGTTTATTACATCTGGAACAATCTCATTTGAATATTATTCAATTTTGAATTCAAATGAGATTGTCACAGTAGTAATAAACTTTGTTACCTTAAAGAAAATTTCCAATAAAAATTTTTATTTTCTTTTATAAAAACAATGAAATAACCACAAGTAGAAAACGGATGGGTAGGACTTAATATTGTCCCTCACTGTACCTGAAGAAAGCCACAGAATGATTGGCCGAAACGTTGTAATCTTTACAAATAAACCACAGTTAAACCGAAAATCAAATTCTTTTAAAAACAAAAACATTTCTCATTCATCTACACTAGTGCTTCTTAAAATTTGTGGACCGCGGCCCCCTAAGGGGGCCGCGAAAAGTCACAAATGTAACAAATAAATTATTGTTAAAAAGTTTAAATACTTGGATTATAATATAAATTTTTCTCGCTTTTACTGTTACATTAGTAAAGCATGCATTCAAAATTACTAATAGTTTTTTAACCAACCTGAATTAAAAAAAAAAAAAAAAAAAAAAATAGGGGGGCCGTGAGATATTGACTTGGGTTCCAAGGGAGCCGGGATTTAAAAAAAAAAAAAAAAAAAAAAAAGAAGCACTGATCTAGACCTATATAATTTACTGTTTGGTTTAAGCTCAAAAAAAAAATCATATATTTTTTTTTTTAATAAACTGCAAGCTAATTACGATCATTAACAACAAAAAATCAAAAACACATCTGTGTATAAAATAATATTCCAATTATATTGATTGAAATTTCTCTGTTTAAAAAAATAAAGCTAAAGTGAAGAATACGGCATCAGCGATTTCAGTAGGCCTACTTTTGGCAACTTTTTCAGGGAAAATACTCTCCCTTTTCCTTTATTAGCCTAAAAGAGGTGGCGGTAAGTCAATTTGATCAAGATAGCCCAATAAAGTAAGTAATAACACATTTTTTTAATGCTTAATGTGGCCTTACTATTTCTTTTTTTACATACCATGGTATATCTCGATCAAATTGGCTTACTGCCACCTCTTTTAGGCCAATAAAGGGAAATGAGGAAGTATTTTCCCTGAAAAAGTTGTCAAAAGTACTAAACTCGCTGATGCCATATTCTACAATCGCGCCAAATATAATTAATATCTTATTGGAATGGAAAAGAGCAAGTACAGGTGCAGGAAATAAAGAGAGCCTTTGGATGCCAAATGCCGAAAAGGAGACGTTTCGTACAAAATTTTATTTGTCCATCCTCGGCCCTCGTTGGCTTTCCGTGAGAATCTATAACATCAACAGCAACTTCTCTTCAACTTTTAATATCTTATTTGCAGAGACACTTTCGCCTCTTAAAGGATGAACTTAGTAAATTGAAAACTCCATCTGGATTAGAAGATTTAGCCGAATTAGAAACAACTGCAGTATCAACTGGAACATCAACGTCAACGACGACGACGACCGCGACGACATCAGCAGTTGCAGCAACAACAACAACAGCAGGCACAGCTACAATAACGACCTCGGCATCGGCATCATCGACGACCACAACACCTGGCACCTCTTCTTCAACAACAACTACTTCAGCCACATCGCCAAATGAGCCTTCAACGAGTACCACCTCTTCAACCTCGTCCTCCTCTTCGTCGTCCGAACCGTGGCGTGTTCCCTCCTCAACAACAACTACAACAACTGTAGTGCAGCAACACCAAACTACTAGTACGTCTTTAGACGATCTTCAATTGGACAGTGAAATGGAAAAATTAGTATCCAAAGTTTGTGAGTGAAATTTGGCATTTCCTTTTTTTTTTCCTTTTTTTTTAAATTAATAATTATTTCTATTTAACTTTTTATTATTTTTATTGAACTTTTTACATTTTCTTTGCAAAGAACAAATTAAAAAAAAAAAATTAAGGAAGAGAGAAAAAAAATTTAGAGAATAAAAGAAAATTAGAAGAAAAAAAATGAGAAGATGTGACCAAAATTTGAATTTATTCTAAAATACAAAAATAAATATAAATAATTTTATTTTTTATCTACTGTACTTTGACTGTACTAATGGAACAAATTTTGTCATCTGCTATTTGAATTACACATTGAAGTTGACTGAAGAGATTGAGCAAGTTTTTATTTGATAAAAAAATTATTACTTCTTCAAAAATAAAAAAAAAAGGTGAATGAAACTGAATAAATAAATAATGATATAAATAAAATTGGATTTGTATATTAAAATAATCTTAACTGACAGGAAATTCATCATTTCTTATTTTATTAATATTATTCTAATTATTATTGCATATATTGTATAAGTACTATTAGTATTTTAATAATTATTTGTTGTTATTAAAATGACGAAATTCTTTCAGTTAAGAAAAAATTTTATTTAAAATAAATATATAAATCTGATTTAATATAATTTTTTTTTTTTTTTAACTTGCCAATCAAAAATTTAAAAAATAAAAATTTTGCATATATTGCATTTATTATTATCTTCATCAACAAAGAATTCTTTTTAATTTTATAAATAATATTAATAATTGGCATAAAATATATATTTCCTCTTTTTAGAATATTTTTAGCTGCCATTAATGACAGTTGTTCTATTTACAAGAAAAAAAAAACAACTCAAATTTGATCAGAAATATCGATCCAACTTTACTTATGTATATTGCTTTCTGAACAAAATAAATCACTTATTTTGATTTTTTTAAATAATCCATATTAGATAAAAAATTTATATAAAAAATAAATAATTATATTAAAATTGTTTTTATTATCTATTTTCTATATTTCTCTTCGTTAAGGAACAGCTATGGTCGCAAGTTGGTATCCCCCCACTTCAACTGATGCCTTGCTGCTGGGGTACCGACAGTAAACTTTCTCCTAGTAGGTGAGGTCGAGAATTGGGTAAAACCCAACTTCAACCCCCCTCATTTATTGATCTCCTGATCTCCAGGGTGACCCGATCTCGCCTAGCCTATTTTCATCATGTCTAGAGTCGAGCGACAAGACGCTGTAACTGGAGCGACGCTGGCCTATATATCGATGGAAGAAAACTGAACCATCTCAGATTCGCTGACGACATAGTTCTTGTCACACAAACGCCAAGGGAAGCAAACCTCATAATTGAGTCTCCTAATAAAGAGGGGAAACCGGCAGGCCTCGCAATCAACATTGACAAGACAAAGATAATGGGAAACGAGTTCACCTGCAAAGATCCCATTCTCATCGATGGCAACCCTTTAGAAGACGTCAACGAATTTGTATACCTGGGAAGGCTTTTAACCACGGCAAACGAATTGACACCAGAATTAGAAGAAGACGAGCTGGCAGGTTAAAGTCTAACCTATTCAACTCAACTGTACTATAGGCCCTCAGCTATGCAAGTGAAACATGGGCCCTAACACGGGAACATGAAAATAAAATCAAGACCAAGCAGGCGGCGCTGGAGAGAAGAATGATTGGGCTAACCCTGAGAACACAACGCTAACAAGGTCCCCACAATTTTGATGTCAGGAAGCAATCGGGGGTAAGAGATATGCTTTCTCACGTCAATAGAGCAAAACATGAATGGGCAGGGCATCTTATAAGAAGAGAAGACGGACGATGGAGCACCTCACTGCAGCTGTGGATCCCCAGGAATAAGAAGCGACCAGTAGGGAGACCACCTACGCTGGGGAGACTCGCTGCATTTTAGAAACTCCATAAGATCAGGGAGAAGATGTGTGCTTCACTGGACGACACTGGCAAAGAACCGTCGAGCGTGGAGTGACAATTGGGACCTGCATGCACTAAACCGCCGCACGGAGGAACGGGTCGACTAAGTAACTAAGTAACATTAAAAAAGGATCCCCGGATCTTGGAAGGGGGAGGAGGGCCGCGGGGCGGTCCGTGCGGGCAAAAGGCTAAACTTATTTTGACGGCAGGGTAAAAAATTGCCCGCAAGGGGGCAAAAATTAGATTTCTCCCAAAGAAGGTAAAAAGATTTTCACGGGAAGAAAAAAATTTCGGACAACACGGCAAAAACTTTCGTTTTCTCCCCAAAAAAAAAAAAAAAAAAAAATTTAAAATGATTTTAAAGGGAAGCAAAGAATTTTTCCCCAAAGTGACAAAAATTTCGTTTCCCAAAAAAAAAATGTTTTTCACGGGTAGGAAAATCATTTTCACGAGAGGGAAAAAATTAAGCGCAGGGCGGCAATCTGCATTTTAGTACAAGTCATAGTTTAGATGAATATAGAACTATAGATTGCATAAGATTAATAAGAATTTTGAAAAACTATATATAAACAGGGAATGGAATAATATTTTCAACAATTTTTGTGAGCTTATTTTTTGGAAACAAAAGAAAATCGACATAAAAATATAGGGGAAAGTTAAGAAATAAATTGGTAATTAGCAACACACAAAACAAGATAATACGTGGCTAAATTAACAATGGTGGAGAACAAGAAATTGAAAAAATTCTAAAATCTGTCCAATCTGTCTAAATATTGTATAATACTACTGCTTTCAATTTTCCTTTTTTATATAATTAATATTCATACATAATATTATTAAGAATAATATTCAAAATCTTAATATTTTAACATATTAATTTTTATTATACAAATAACTAGTTTTTAAACCAATTTTATATCTATAAAAAAAAATGGAATTGAAAATAAAAGATGAACTTATAAATGAAGAACTTAATTACCCAACTTATACAGGCAAGTTTATCGAATAGTTTATTTCTATTTAAACTCATTTTTTATTTAAATAATAAAATAATATCACACACCTTGATAGACATGACATTTGTTCTAAATTTTAGGTTATAACAAGCTGTAATTTTTTTCTTTTACAAAATCTCAGCTTTGTAACTTCACTATTTTTTCTAAATATCTATAAAAAGATATATAAATATTGTTTTTTTCCCAAATATATTTAGTATTTAAATATATATATATATTTATAGAATAGCATTTTTTTATTTTAGGTCCGCTTTTTAAATGTGAGTTTTGTGAAACGATGTTTATTAGTGAACATTTTCTTCAAAAGCATAAATCAAAATGTGTTAATTTACTAATTTTATCTGTTTTAAAAAACAAATTAAATTTAATCTCAGAGAACAATGAAATAATTAATCAAGGTAACAATGCGAGTTCGAGTGAAGAACGCTTTCCTAGAACATTGAAATTGATCAAAAATTAAGAACGGTTAAGCGGAAAATTTATTATTCTCTTTACTAAATTATATATAATTTTTTTTGAATTTACAACTATTAGGAATAATGAAGGCTTTCTTCACTATTTTCTTATTTTCATATTAAAACTTTCATTCATTCCAAAAAGAGAAAATAAATCGCAACCATATTTCCAATAAACTTTTAATTCATTTTTTTTTTTATTTTTTAGATTGCTTATTTGGCAAACTAAAACAAAAACTCCAAGCAAAATTAAACCATTCGATATTTGATGAGCGAGTTTACTCCTGCAATATTTGCTCTATGAATTTCCTGCATTTTGATCTTCTCAATAATCATATGGAATTGCATCCTGAAAACAATTTCTATAAATGCATCATTTGTAGCGCAAGTTTTAATACAAAAGTAGATCTTATTTCTCATATTGGGAAGATCCATCCACGAGAAGAAAATGAAAATATAAGAAAACCAAAACCAGTGAAAATTAAAGAAAATAAAAATAAAAATTTAAAGAAATCACCAAAAATTAAAACTTCTCTTAGTGAAAGAATAAAAAAACCAGTTGAACATAAATGTCAGGAATGTAACAAAATTCTTTATTCTCATCGATATCTTATGGAGCATATAAAAAGAATACATGAAAAACAAAAAAATTACCTTTGTGAAAAATGTAATAAAAGTTTTTATGGCAAAAAAGATTTCTCCAAGCATATGGTTTCCTTTCACGAACAAGAAAAGGGGATACGTTGTGATCTCTGTTCCAAGACATTTCCGACTCGTGCAAGATTATTAACTCACAAAAAAATTCATACTGGAGAAAGACCTTTTAAGTGTTCTACATGTGAAAAAAGTTTTTCTTCTGCAGCTAATCTTGCTTATCATATAAGTGGTGAGCATGAAGGTACGCGTGAAGGTTTTCCATGCGAAATTTGTTTCAAAGTGTTATCTTCCAAATTTACTTTAATAAATCATCAAAGAATTCATAGCGGAGAAAAACCTTTTGAATGTAGTGAATGTAAGCTAGGATTTCGTCTAAAATCAAGTCTTGAAAAGCATATGCAAGCAACCCATTCAGATAGTAGTTTTAAATGTGACTTTTGTCCAAAGTCATTTTCTTGCAAAATACTTTTAAGAAGACATCTTGAAAGGCATCAGTCTGGAAGACCAATCGAATGCAATTTTTGTGAAAAAACATTCAAATTAAAACGAGATCTTCGCGTGCATATAAAATATGTTCACCAAAAAGTAAGACCCTTTAAATGCAACCAATGTGATAAAGGGTTTTCTCAAAATTTAGGCCTTGAGGTTCATATAAAAACAGTACATCAAAAAGAAAGGAATTTTCTATGTGAAATTTGTTCTAAGGTTTTCGGTCAAAAAAGTACTTTGAAAAGACATATTAAAATGCATCATCCAGATGAATTTCAAGCTATTGATTAGATATTCAAAATTAAAATTGGGGAAAACTACAAGGGGTACGAAAGGTACGAAACGACACGGTGGGTACAAATGTAGACTTTATTCAAAATATACACCTGAGCACAAGGATCCCACTGATGAACAAGCCGCAGGATTCCTTGTTCCCAGAATTCGTGTGGCCGTGACGAGACCCAGTCCTTGACAGCGTCCTTGAGGATGTCGTCGAAGTTGATGAATTTCTTGAGCACAGAAAAACCATTAACTCCGAAGTGTACTGTGAGACACTCCGACGCCTACGCAGGTCCATCAAGAACAAAAGACCGGGGCTGCTGACGGAGGGTGTGGTTCTGCTCCATGATAACGCGCGTCCACACGTCTCCAGAGTCACACACATGAAACTGGCAACATGATAAAGTCTACAGCCGATAAAATTTGTACCCACCGTGTCGTTTCGTACCTATTTGATCACTCCTTGTAATATATTTTTAACTTGTGGTGTGTGTGGAATAGATTTATTTAATCGATGACATTCTGATTATATATATAAAATTAACCTGGTTTTGGGTGCAAGTGTAGTGTCGTTCCACTGTGGCTTTTTAATTGAAACATAAATTTGACAATTTCAAGTAATAAGTTATCTCTTGATTTATTTCCTAATCAAATCGACTAAAAACATCTCTTGATTTTATATAAATCATAAAAAGTAAAATATATTTTAATTTTCTCGTCTATTTATTTATTTACTTATACAGCCATACGCGTCCACTGCTGGACCTAGGCCTCTCTTTGGCTTCTCCATCCCGATCCTGCGCCGCCTGCATCCAGTTTGGGGAGATGCGTTTTATATCGTCTGACCATCTTGTGGGAGGTCGTCCTCTGCTCCTAAATGCTTCATGTCTTTTAAAGGTCCTGACGATGATGGAAAATTCCAAAGCAGTCGATCCATGAAACAGTTAATAAAAAATTAAAAATAATGATAGACAGGAAGAGAGGATGTCAGCCAAAAAGAGAGCCAAATAAAAATCTCTATACAGAAGACGTTTCGGCTTTAATTAAATAAATCCATCATCACTTCTTAAGAGATTATTGGCAATCTCAAGGTGTATTGTACACCATTGAGATGCAGACAGAGTTGTTATATATAAACATATACAAAATTATATAAAAATACAATATTTGCATATCCGATGTCATATGCCCATCAGTCAACACGGCCAAGTCTCAAATGTACATTTGATAGGGTGGTAAAGTGGCTGACTATTTTTTTAAGTCCCACCCATGCGTTTTCTACATGTGATTATTTCATTGTTTTTAAAAAAGAAAATGAAAATCTTTATTGGAAATTTTCTAGGTTTGAACCATGAAAGTTTCCATTAAAAATATATATAATATAATATAAATATTCGCAAGTAGAAAACGCATGGGTGGGAGTTAATATTGTCCCTCAATAAACTTTTTGCCAATTAAAATTACACAGTGATCTTAGTTTTTAATTAAAAGAAAGAAATAATTTTTTATTTAATAATCCCGCCAACTTAGTTCAAAATTTTTTTTTAAATAAAAATGTTATTTACCTACATTTATCTAAAAAAATATTTTATTTAAATAGTAAACTTAATTAATATTTTATTTATATCAACTTTGATTAATATTAAGGCTGATATATGAATTTCAAAAACTTTCAAGTCAACAAGTTATTGAACCAACCTTTAGAGAGTCGGCTGGATAAAATAAAAATTATTTCTTTCTTTTAATTAAAAAGTGATATATATATTATTTAAATAATAAAATAACTAAATATTTAATATTTTATTTGAAATTAATAGAAAAAAAATATTTTGATTTTTTAGTGAATTTCATCAAGTAATTGAACCAACTAAGAGAACTCGCCTCTGATTTCCAAGTGTGTGCTTGTCTGTGTGTCGTATGGCTCTATTATCTGTGATTCTTTAATTATTTTCATTTTTTTAAGGTGAGTAATGTATTTAAATATAAATTTAATTAGTTCAAGATAATTATTTTTAATAAATTCATTAAATAAAACATGACAAAATTTATAAACTCGTGATTGATTCAACAAGTTAACCTCTGACAAATTTTAGCCTGTTCTCATTTTTATAATATTTCCTTTCTTTTAATCATTTAATATTTATTTTTAATTTAATTTCTGTATTCAAATTATATAAATTAAATAGATAATTCATTTTATTAATTAATTCACTATTTTCTTCAATTTTGACACATCATTTTTTCATTCGTTCATTTTTTTTCTAAATTAGTTTCAATAATTATGTGTTTTGTTTAAAAGTATTTTCCTTATTGTCAATTGTTATTTAATGAATTTTTTAAATTCTTGTTCGATGTTGAACTTAATATTATAATTTAAGGTAAAGGAGATTGAATAGGCAGTAAATAAACATAATCGGACCCTTTTTCTTAAAAAAAAAAAATATATATAATTTAATCTCATTTCTTTATTAATCCATGAATATTTAGCTCTATAAGTATTTTTATAAATCATTTTTCAAGTTAAATTCAGAATGAATATATGAATTTCTAACTTCCCTATTTAAAAATGTATTTTAATCACTAAGTACTTTATATCTTTTTATATATTTAATTGGTAAAACTTTATTAAATTATTTATTTATTTTTCATTTTAGATGTGATTTGAGCCTAACAACTTCTCGTCATCCAATATGCCTTTGGAGAACAACATCCATCATATATATATATATATCATCATAGAATCTCATTCATTTTATTCATCAAATGAAATGAAGATAAACTCCACCAAAAAAGGAACAAAGAAGATTCAGCTGTTTCAAGCCAGAGGGTTAGAAAAAGAAAATGCACAGTGATTAAATATCTTTAAATAAGGTAAACTTAAATTCATTTACATTTGAGTAGCAAACATAAAAAAAATTGAAAAAAACGAGACGATTTTTTTAATTTTAAATTAACTTCGGGTTATGGGGCAATTATTTAAAACAAAATATTTCAAATCCTTATATTCATATGCTCAAATAAAGAATTTGAGTTAGTTAAAAGAATTTAACAAAAGTTAAGCCGATTGACAGTTCTGAAAATATGTTTTTTTTGTGCAAATCTTCCAAGTTGAACACTTTTTAATTGTTAATACCAAGTAAAAATAATTCATTTTTTTTATTTCTATCTGCTATTTAAAATATTTGTATATATATATATATATTATTCATTTCGTATTTCATAATTACATTGATTTTCCTTTCAGAATTTCTTCTAAAATGTATCTTGCCGTTAATTCAAGAGAACTCAACATGATGTTATACATATCACAGATTGTGTTTCTGCAGATTGTCATGGGTGAGTTTATTATATTGATCACTTTATTTTTCCATCAATATTAATCAGGGTTGTTTGGTCTAAAATTTCCCCAGGTAGGAAAATCCCACCGTTTTTTTTTTTTTTTTTTTTTGTGTTTTCAATTAATAAAACCCACTGTTATTTGGGTTTTATCGGGTTTTTTTACTTTCTCTTACCCTATATATAAAACAAATAGAGAAAGTATTGGATTCATGTCAAAAATTCGATGTGGAGATTTTGATGGATATACACGTTTTAAGTGGGTGTCGCAAAATAGTCTGTCTGTCTGTAAACCGAAACTTGTTTAAACTTCGAGATTTACTTGTCGGTATTTGGAGCAGATGGTACAATGTAGAGGATATTAAAAGACAAATTTTTTAGTTTGGCTTTTATTGGGGAAACTTAATTATGGCTGACCAATGTGTGCAACAGTAAATTGGTTCGGAAATTAGGGGCGGGAATGTCATTATATATACAATGTTCGTGTTAATATCTCAAAAAATATTACAAGTAGAAATTTGAAATTTGGCCAAAATATTCCTCTATTTGAACTTATTCGATGATAATTAATTTGTATTTTTATCTGCACCCCTTCACAATTTAGGGGCGGGAATGTCCTTATATATGAAATGTTCGTGTTAATATCTCAAAAAATATTACAAGTAGAAATCTGAAATTTGGCCAAAATATTCCTCTATTTGAACTTATTCGATGATAATTAATTTGTATTTTTATCTGCACCCCTTCACAAATTAGGGGCGGGAACGTCCTTATATATGAAATGTTCGTGTTAATATCTCAAAAAATATAACAAGTAGAAATTTGAAATTGGGCCAAAATATTCCTCTATTTGAACTTATTCGATGATAATTAATTTGTATTTTTATCTGCACCCCCTCACAAATTAGGGGTGGGAATGTCCTTATATATGAAATGTTCGTGTTAATAACTCAAAAAATATTACAAGTAGAAATTTGAAATTGGGCCAAAAGATTCCTCTATTTGAACTTATTCGATGATAATTAATTTGTATTTTTATCTGCACCCCTTCACAAATTAGGGGTGGGAATGTCATATATATGCAATGTTCGTGTTAATAACTCAAAAAATATTACAAAAAGAAATTTGAAATTGGGCCAAAATATTCCTCTATTTGAACTTATTCGATGATAATTAATTTGTATTTTTATCTGCACCCCTTCACAAATTAGGGGTGGTAATGTCATTATATATGCAATGTTCGTGTTAATAACTCAAAAAATATTACAAGTAGAAATTTGAAATTGGGCCAAAATATTCCTCTATTTGAACTTATTCTATGATAATTAATTTGTACTTTTATCTGCACCCCCTCACAAATTAGGGGCGTGTATGTCCTTTTATATAAAATGTTCGTGTTAATAACTCAAAAAATATTACAAGTAGAAATTTGAAATTGGGCCAAAATATTCCTCTATTTGAACTTATTCGATGATAATTAATTTGTAT
>JAKCPI010028735.1:0-43795 GCA_023213315.1 Euborellia annulipes | reverse complement strand
GGCGCTTCGAAGTGATTCAGAGGCTCGCGCCTCACGCTTTTATTTCAAGTCATAAATATTAAAAATAAAATAAAAAAAAGATTTTTAAAAAAATGCTTTTATTTAAATTGAACTAAAAAGAGAGAAATAAGAAAGAAATAATTTAATTGTTCTTGTTAAAATTTTTTAATATTTGACTTAAAATAAAAGCGTGGGGCGCTTCGAAGTGATTCCGAGGCTCGCGCCCCACGCTTTTATTTTAAGTCATAAATATTAAAAAATTTTAACAAGAACAATTAAATTATTTCTTTCTTATTTCTCTCTTTTTAGTTCAATTTAAATAAAAGCATTTTTTTAAAAATCTTTTTTTTTTATTTTATTTTTATTTTAAGCTTTTTAGTCTTTTAGTCTTATCAAAAATCATCAATATGATAAAGTACCACATTAGTTTGGCCTGTATTGATTTGGTTCAATTGAAAATTTATTCATTATCATAAAAAAATGACTCGTAAATAACAAAATTCAAAACTATAGTTAATAGGGCCTTATTTGCGTGAGGCTTCAAATAAAGTACCACATTAGTTTGGTGTATTTTGATCAAAACCACCATATAGTGGCGTCATCAAAAATGACTCTTAAGTATTACATTTCACACCTCTAGCCCATCGGGAAGTCTTTTGAAATTACATTAATTCGCGAAGGGTTTCAAATAAAGTACCACATTAGTTTGGTGTATTTTGATCAAAACCACCATATAGTGGCGTCATCAAACATGACTCTTAAGTATTACATTTCACACCTCTAGCCCATCGGGAAGTCTTTTGAAATTACATTAATTCGCGAAGGGTTTCAAATAAAGTACCACATTAGTTTGGTCTATTTTGATCAAAACCACCATATAGTGGCGTCATCAAAAATGACTCTTAAGTATTACATTTCACACCTCTAGCCCATCGGGAAGTCTTTTGAAATTACATTAATTCACGAAGGGTTTCAAATAAAGTACCACATTAGTTTGGTCTATTTTGATCAAAACCACCATATAGTGGCGTCATCAAAAATGACTCTTAAGTATTACATTTCACACCTCTAGCCCATCGGGAAGTCTTTTGAAATTACATTAATTCACGAAGGGTTTCAAATAAAGTACCACATTAGTTTGGTCTATTTTGATCAAAACCACCATATAGTGGCGTCATCAAAAATGACTCTTAAGTATTACATTTCACACCTCTAGCCCATCGGGAAGTCTTTTGAAATTACATTAATTCACGAAGGGTTTCAAATAAAGTACCACATTAGTTTGGTCCATTTTGGTAAAACCAAACTCACAATTTGCGTCATCAAAAATGACTCTTAAATATCAAATTTCACACCTCTAGCTCATCGGGAAGTGTCCTTAACAAAGCCATAAAGTTGGTGACCTTGAAAGAGTAAGTTAAATAAAAGCATTTAAAAAAATTTAACAAGAACAATTAAATTATTTCTCTCGAATTTTGAAAAAATTGAAAAATACTGAAGAGGCGACGCGTCGCGACGTGGCTTATCGGATAAGCTGGGGCTTCGTAATTCGAGGTAAAATTGTACTCTAGGATCGAACCTGGCTTGCCGCAAAAACTCAACCAAGTCGAGCGTCTCTACTGGGACAATGGGAATATAATTCCTAGCTCTTTTCATTCTTGAGATATTTTGTTCACCGATAGACAGACCATGTTGCGAAAACCATTTTTTTGGATTCTGGGGACCGGAAAACGTGTATATCCATCAAAATCTCGACATCGAATTTTTGACATGAAACCAATACTTTTTCTCTCTATATATTAACATATACCGTATAGAGGTAAGAGAAAGTAATAGTGTGTCTGGATCATATGATTTACATGAATCGTGAAATATTTTTACCATTCTTTAAAGTCTATATGATCTCAGATGCCGAAAGATTTAAAAAAAGTAAAAATAGTAAAAATATTCCCTTGTGAAAAAAGTTATTAAGCTTAGAATAAATTTAGAAAAATAAAAAGTAACTTGAATCGCATTTGTTTAGATAAGAGCAATTGATTGATTGAAATTAGAAAAAAATAATTAAATTATTAAGATGAAGATGTGAATTAATACAAATAAAGAAATGTTGATTAGGAAATAAAACTATATAATAATTTCCTACACGTTGTTCATTTTATATTGATATTAAGGTAATAATAAATAAATGAATAAATTTATGATGAGCGTTTTTAGAATAAGCCTTTTATTTATAAGTATGATAATGCAAAAGACCCTAGAAATTAAACAAGTTGTAACCTGCAGGTGAAAACGAAAGATTTTCAAACAAAATTAATGCTTTTCCTCTTTGAATGCATCAATAAGATACAAAGATAATAATTTTAGAGGAATTTACTAGATAGACCTACTTAATTCTTAGTAAATATCCTAATGAAAATAGGAATATGGAATCGAAATATTAGCAATTCTATTTAAATAAAAAAAAAAGTTTGGTTTGACGAACACACAGAGAGTGTACTAATACTTGACAATTATATATAACCTTAGACTAGATTAGTTAACAGAAATGTAAACATAAAATAAAAAAAAAAGTTTATCCAAATTAGATTTAAATATAGGCCTATTCAGTACCCTCCTCCCCCCTTGGCAAGCAACACTAAGCATTTGAGTAAAATCGAGCAAAGTCTAGTACTTTGCTGATTTACTTTTTCGATTTTCTCAGTTAACTAGGTTTTGGAGACCTATTCGTATGATTATTCAAAAAAATATTCAATTCAGCTTTTACAAGTTAGGCCTACTGATGGATCAAGTTATTCCAGAAGTTGGACCCAATATCTCTAGTGTAACCGAGGCACCAAGAAATGATTAAGTTTTCGAAGGCTAAGTACAAAGGAAACGCATGATGATACTTGCTTGACTAGTAAAGTAAATTAGTCATAAAATATGTTAAATATTATTTTAATATTCTTATGAGGCATAATATGAAATCGAAGATAATTTTAATGTAAAAAGTCTTTCTTAACATCTAAAAGAAGAAGCAGATCTCTACCGAAACGTTATACTTAAAGGGTTAAAATAAAATCACTATAAATTATTTATTATTATATTAGAGATGGCGAGAGAGATTAATTATAGACAAAATGGACTAACGAGAGAAAAGAACCCTTAGCATACTATGTTGAAATGGTATATGAAAGAATCTGACTTAAAAAAAAAAAAATGTATAAAGTAAAAAACGCACATGTGAAATCGCCAATAAGAGAACAAAAAATATTAACCGATCGCATGCAATCATATATGGTTCAACAAAAATATTGAGGAATTGTTAAATTTTTATGTTATTTATAAAGATTATATGTTTAAAGTGAATAATAAATAAATAATAAGTAATTTTGAATCGAAATACCTAAGCAAAACGATTGAGAAAGGAGAGAGAACAGCGGAGGCTGCCGGCTGGCGTCATGGCTGCCGGTCAAATGAGAGGGCGTCGGTTTCCTTAGAGAAAACGAGCGCAGACAGATTGCTAATCAAGAGTCCCCACTCTACTGATCTGATCAAGCGTCTTGTATTGCCTTAAAAGCAGGTGTACAGTGGCGCCAAAGAATACAGCCCCGTGATTGGTTAATTAGTGTGCAGGGGGGAATCGACTGCAGAGATGGGGAACTGGGTAACAGATTGATATGATATTATATTAATGAAAAAAAGAAAGTGGTGGGAGTTCTCCCACCCAACTTTCTTCAATTATATTAATATAATTTGAGGTGGGAGTGGAAGATTCCATTTTATTATTTAAATAAAAGGGGAGTCAGGTAGTGAATAAAAAGCAGATCTTTTCTATTATTTCAATAAATATTAAGAACTACTAAGCAATAGGATATATGAAAACGTTTCTTATAAGGGAGATTTCAAACGAAATTGAAACATTTATCACTCGTGATTAAAAAAAAATGGTGTCTCGCAAATTTTCTCTATTAGTAAATGCAATTCAACTCTCTTTCTCTATAAATTATTTTATTTCAATTCTCGCCCTCGCGGGCCCTCGAGCTTGGTGTAGTTGGTAGCGCACCTGCTTTGTATACCCAGGATCGCGGGTTCGGTCCCCAGATAGTCCGATGATTTTATTTAAGCCATTTGGAAACCAAATGGGTTAAATAGGAATGCCTGGACCCCAAATACATTTATATTCAAATAACGATTATCGTCAAAAGTCTTATATGGCCTGAGTTGCCGAAAATATTGTGTGAAGAAAAAACAATTTCGGCTAATTTTGGAAATAAAAAAAATCAAATCAAAATCCTACTCCTAAGTGTCAATAAAAATAAAGTAAATATTAACATATGAATTTGAGAGAACATATGACATAGACAAAATTCCAAAAATGTTTTTTAAAGTTGACTATACGGGAAATTCATTCCCGAATTTTTAATTGAAATGTAGGGCTACTGTCGAGACTTGAATATACTGTATGTGGATTCAAAAATCTGTGAGTGTGGCAAACACAGAACAAAACTTTCAATTATCGGAGATAAAAGAAAGTTGTGTGATGTGCTACGTGTCATACCAGATTTTTATATTTATATGCATTTGTGTGTATGTGTGGTGAAAGGGGGCGGGGAGAGGGTGTATGTTTTGCTAAACTATGAAATCCCTACTTACCCTTCGGGGCAGTGAAGGTCACTAGAAGCTCCTTGCAGTCCTTGAATTCAGCTCCAATCCCCAAATGCACTGGCGGAGCACAAATCTGCAAAAAAGAACATTTTTTTATAATCTTTCTTTTCTTTCTTTCTCTCTTTCTCTTATCAAATTGGAAAGAAAATTTCTATTTAGGCCTATATCAAATGAAAAACATATTTAGATTGACGTTACATATAAAAATCAGGGCAAAATCAAATAAATATCTTAAATTAAGGGACCAAAAATTCGTTATCTAATATTTAATTCGATCAAGTGATAAAAGATTTTTTTAGAAGTACACAGTAACAGAGCTAAAAGTCTCGCGTCTTCTTAACGGATCAGAGTTTCGCTTCATGTCCTGGCAATGAAATTTTTCTAAAGCATATTGGCTATCAATTCTAATTATATTTTAAAAAAACGTCAAAACCAAACACATAGTTCAGTCAAATTATATAGTCACTATAAAAAAATGGATTCAATTAATACTGAAGAGTGATTAAAAAAAAAATATATTTTCCTGATTTATTGTTATGTAAAGGTGATCTAATTTTTATTTTGTTTGGAAAAAAAAATCTGGTGTGACTGACCGCACAGCAGACAACTTTCTCTTACCTTCGGTAATTGAAAGTTGTGTACGGTGCTTGTCCCACCAGATTTTTTTAGTCTACATATGGACCGTTTATTTTGAAAGTGGTGTAAGTCCATTTTTTTTTTTTTTTAAATGAGATATCACAAAATTTATGTTTAAATTAGGCCTAATGTAGATTTTCTATATATAACTAGCTAGTGGTAAATTTCTTAAAAAATTCCCATGAAAATTAGTCGGTAAATAGATTTTTTAATAAACAAATATGCTAACCTTTCATTTTTTCGAAACAATAGAAAATGGACTTACACCAATTTAAAAAAAACGGTCCATATATTTAGTTCCCGGCAGTACGGTACATTTGAATTCAAATGTAAAATTTATAAGTATGGAAAAATAGTTATATTTGTTACCATAGCAACCAGGTGCATATTGTCTGTCATCGAAGGAGCTCCCTCCTTAGAACCGCGCCAGATCCTTAGCTTTTTGGAAGCCATCAGACTGGAAAAGATACTCTGAACCGGGACTTATACCGTAGGAGGATGATAGAAAAGGGGGGCACAATAGATCCAGGAGGTCGCAGTGCAATACACACCCCTACGAACGAATCTATCTATCTATCTACCATAGCAACCAACCATTTCTCCAATCTTTCCTATGAAGTACCGAAGATTTCAATGGCAAAATGAGAATATACATTTTAATTAACTTTCTCTCTATTATATACGTATATTAACAGATACATATAGGTAAGAGAAAGTAAAAAGCTATGGATTGTTAAATATTAATAAAGAGTATGATGAATAAAAATGTTAAAATATTTACCATTCTGACTGATTTATTTGGAGAAGCCGCATGAGTTTTCTCTTGAAGCGCCTAGGAAGCAGGCCTCCAGTCGTCTGAGAAGGCATGCGGGCTGGCCGGGCAGCCCAGGCGGCGGCGGCGGCCGCGGGAGGGAGAGAATCAGAAGAGGGGGAAGCGGTCAGCGGTGGGGGAAGGTGTTCAAAATCTGAAACAAAGAAATTATAAATCATTTCAAGGACAAATAGAGGTGGTGCCTCTCACCCCTAGGCTAAATCTTCAAGAAGGGTGTTCTTGAAAAATCAAGATAATTTCACAATAAACATTTTTAACAACCGATTGTTTTAATAATAAAGGCTAGAACTTGAATTTTTATTATAATTTACATAAGAGAATCAAAAAATAACCAAATATTGAACCATGTAAGTATTATATAAAATTTTTTTCTTTCTTCGTTTAAGGAAATAAAAATTTAAAAAAACCGCTGAGGCCCAAAGTAAGTTATATATATGTAAACGTATATATATATATATATATATATTTTTTTTTTTTGATGATTGGATGTCATTTTGTTCTCACTCAAAGTTAAACCATCTCAGATGATTCATAATCAAATCTAAAATTAAATTAATATTTATTTAATATCAGAATAATGGAATAAAATTAAAAGATATAATAGACACCTAATTATATATTTTGAATAAAAAATCTCGCTGGAGTTTCAACAAATCTAATGAGACGTAGTCACTTCTAATAACATCTTTTTTTGGGGTCCGAACCCGCGACTTTTGGTATACGAGGTTCGCACGCTAACCCCTACAACAAGCCCGTGGACTAACTAACAAATAAGACTTGCTGTCATATATAATTAAAGAGACTTAACTTTCTATCAATAGATTTGTTCACTGAGGATGGGTGAATAAATTTTGCCCGAAACATTTGAACATTCACAGAGGATCGAGAGTGTTTTATTTGTGGTTGAATGCCCTTCAACACCTTTCCATAAATATATATTGTCTAGTGGTTATAGTGGCTAAAGTCCGAAAATTCAATTTTTGAGTTTTTTTTTTTTTTTTTTTTTTTTTTTTTATAAAAAAACATTCACACTTTTTTCTCATTCACACTCACACTCACACACTCATTCACACAGTCTTTTCGGCAACTCAGGCCATATAAGACTTTAAACGATATCCGTTATTAAATAAATATACATATATGGGGTCCAGGCATTCTTATTTAAGCCATTTGGATTTTTGAGTTAAGCCTGCCAAAAGGTGTTAAAACGTCTTCTCTTTTGAGTGCCAATGTGGAAAAAAATATATTTCCATTTTTTGCCAATGATTCTGGCCTATTCATTTATTGCCCGGCTATTTAAATGTAGTCTATATGTTTATAAAACTTTCAAACGCCTTTTCTTTAATTGTTGAATTTCAGACTTTCGCCACCATGATTCTCAGCAGGCGATATATATATATATATATATATACAATTTGTATATATGGGGCATTCCACGCCAACTCGACCACTTTTGAACCCGACCATTTTTGATTTGGCTGAAACTTTGTCATCTTTTTATACCCTATTGAAAACGTGTTTGAGAATTTTTTCAGATTTTACGACCCAGCCAAAAAAAAGTTATAGGATTTTCAAAAAACATCGATTTTTTTTTTTAAATAACCGTAAAGCTGTCAAAAATTAACTTATCGGGACGATTTTTTTTTTTGAAATTTTTGTCTTTAAATGTACTTTTCAGAAAAAAATATGACAAAATTTTACAGATTCATCTTGAACGTTTTTTTTGACATTTTCGTAAAAAAACAAAAATTTCGGAATTAATGACACTTTTTTTTTTTAATTTTTTTTTTTTTATAAAAAACTTTGATTTTTTCTACAAATGCTCTGAAAATTTCAGAGTGGGATTATTTCGCGTTCTATTTTTTTTTATTTTTGAAAAAAAAAATTTTTTTTTTCTCCGCTTATTTATCATGATGGTGCTCTTAAATTCTTCCAGGATTGACTGAGATTCTAGAAAATTGAAGAAAAATAATAATAATAATAGTTAGAGGTGATGAAAATCGACAAAATTCCATTTAACCTGAAAAAATTAGAAATTAGTTGTGTATTCAACTACTGAAGAATTTGAAGCGTCAAATAAAAGCTTAGAAACCTGGGCGTAACTAGGGGGGTGCCGGGGGGCCTGGCCCTCCCCAGAGAGCTCCTTGCCCCAAGAAAAATTAAAGGGGGGCCATAGGACCAGCTATCTTCCGGTGGGCCTGGAACGCCCCATATTTTTTCAATTTTTCTTGGGGCAAGGAGCTTTCTGGGGAGGGCCAGTTAAAAAAAAAAGTGTCATTCATCCCGAAATTTTTGTTTTTTTACGAAAATGTCAAAAAAAACGTTCAAGATGAATCTGTAAAATTTTGTCATATTTTTTTCTGAAAAGTACATTTAAAGACAAAAATTTCAAAAAAAAAATCGTCCCGATAAGTTAATTTTTGACAGTTTTACGGTTATTTAAAAAAAAAAATCGATGTTTTTTGAAAATGCTATAACTTTTTTTTGGCTGGGTCGTAAAATCTGAAAAAATTCTCAAACACGTTTTCAATAGGGTATAAAAAGATGACAAAGTTTCAGCCAAATCAAAAATGGTCGGGTTCAAAAGTGGTCGAGTTGGCGTGGAATGCCCCATATATATATATATATATGTAAATAAGAAATTATATATAATATTTAAGATATTATATACATCGCGTAGGTAAGCCGCGAAACGGAGATTTATATAATTAGATATTACTTCATGTACCCGAAAAAAGATATAAGGGTGTGCCGCCGGGAGTTGAACCACGGATCCACCGATTTGCGCTCAGTGTGCCCTTACCACTAGACCACAGCACGGCATTCGGGTATATGAACTCAGTTGGAAAGCAAATTTAGCCATCGGGAGGAATGGACCCGGATTTGGCGCCACAAATTCCTCCGTCAACCTGGTGCAATCCAGTTGGAATATTTGAGACGACCTCAATTTTAACTAATTTATAAATAAGAAATTATATATAATATTTAAGATATTATATATGTGTGCCCTTACCGTCGTCTCAAATATTCCAACTGGATTGCACCAGGTTGACGGAGGAATTTGTGGCGCCAAATCCGGGTCCATTCCTCCCGATGGCTAAATTTGCTTTCCAACTGAGTTCATATACCCGAATGCCGTGCTGTGGTCTAGTGGTAAGGGCACACTGAGCGCAAATCGGTGGATCAGTGGTTCAACTCCCGGCGGCACACCCTTATATCTTTTTTCGGGTACATGAAGTAATATCTAATTATATATATATATGTGACCGTCCGCATGAAAAGGTACAAATCTTCACTGGGCTAAATTTTCAGGAGATCCGATTTAGTAAAAAATTTCAAGATTTTTTTTTATTATTGAATCTAGTTCTTCATCTTATACTCGTATGATGAATTATTTGATTCATCAGAATCGATGTATTTTATATAAAAAAATTGAAAAAACAAGACAACGGTGAGATAAGGGAAAAGGGACCAAACAAACTTTAAACTCATTTTTCTCTAAACTAGGTTTTTCATAACCAAAATTTTAAAAATTCATATTTTCCAAATAAAAAAAAAATATAAAGGAAGGGTTGCAGGAGCAGAGACTAGCAGCCAGATTTCTTTCTTTAAATATTTTAAAAATACTGGCTCAAAATAAAATTACCCTCGGAACATAATATCGAAAGTTTTTCAATTGTATTTCAACAAAACCTCAAATAGCCGTGTTGAACTCCTGTCGGAAGATCAAGAGGCAGATTTGAAATACAGAAATATTAGATACATACCAGGTCTCTCCGAGAAGATAAAAGGTCTATTTAATAGGGTCGACAATAAATTTATAATCTCCTTGAAGCCATCGAGCCCATTGGCATTTTTGTATAATAATAAGGACGCTATCCCAAATAACTTTAGGAGCGGCTTGGTGTATAAGATTAACTGTAAGAACTGTGATAAATGTTATATAGGCCAAACAACTCAATACCTATGTCGTCGAATAGCTCAACATCAAGCTAACATAAGGAAAGGTGAAGAGACGGTGGCTCTGGCTGCCCATGCTCTGAATGAGTCTCATAGTTTTGATTTTGAGGGGGTTGAAATTGTAGGGCTCCAATCAAACTATTTTAAAAGACTCACGTTGGAATCCATCCACATATTCATAGAAAAAACGGTGAATTTTAAAAGAGATTTCAACGAAACTAAATTTTTACCAGAGCATCCTCAGACGAGTTGATGGAGTGGGGGGCCGGGCTGGCACGCCAGCGCGGCCTGCCTATCCCTCATTGAAAGATCTCTCACCTGATGAGCATCATCACGCATAGCTGCCTAATGCAAATAATATATATTTACTTGACATTTATTGGGGTATGTGTTTCTGATTATTGATGTATCTTATTGTTGTAATATTTAATTTCCCTTACTTTATTTTATGTAAAACTATGCAACAACATTTTTTTATTTTTTATATATGTATGTATACATTTTTAGCCCTGAAGATGGCCTCTATCGAGACCGAAACGTCGGCCCAATAAAATATTTAAAGAAAGAAATCTGGCTGCCAGTCTCTGCTCCTGCAACCCTTCCTTTATACAACTCAACAGCCACAACTACATTACTAAAAAAAAAATACTAAAAGTAGCTTGTTCAGCAGGATGTGTTCAGTACAGAAAAACTCAATTTTGACTCCGATGAAGTTTTGGAACCTTTTCATGTAGACGGTCACATATGATACTGGAAAGGTAAGAAAATAAATAAACTCACCAGATGAGAATAACAAGAATTCCAGATTGACTTCCTCTTCGCTTCTCGTAGTCGTAAGCGTCAAGTTGACGTGTCATGGTCATTGGAAAGATCGTTCTTGCATCCGTCAGACGCCATTCCTTTCTATTCAACGGCCTCGGTTTTGAAACCCGAAGCGGCCTGCCTGTGAATGATTTCAAATGGTCAATCCATGGTGATCTGCGAGGTTTTTTCCCTGAACTTTGCTCTCTATAATCTTATCGAGGGCAATTTCTCTGAGCATTATTCAGGATTCGATCAGGAACAATTGCCTCTTGGTTCATTTTCACCCCCAGCTCCTCGAGGATAGAGCTATTGGTGCGATGGGCCGCCCAAGGAATCCTGAGCAGACGTCTCCAGCGCCACATTTAATGGTAAAAGGCGTTTATGAGGTCTTGGTTTATGATGATGAGAGATAGTGTTCTCTGGGAGCTCCAAACATACCAGTTGAAAGGAACGTCTTTTGATCAGTATCACATCTAAAATAAAAAATTAATTAATTAAATAATTTGATAAAAAATTTTTACTTAAATAATTATAAAAAGATTTAAAATATCTGGTATATTTTAATTTAATTTTCCACCTTTCTCTCAATAAATTATATTAGAATTATATATTCATAAAAAATATTAATAATTAGTATACTGTAGTATAGGAAATTTAAGAAAATTTGCAAATTAATAGATTAAAGAAATTAAAAATTTTATTTTTCCTAAAATTAGATAAAGTTATTTTTACATTTCGAAAGTCAAGAAATAAATAAAAATAATAGAACCAAAATTTTATCATTCCTTGACTCATGGACCACCTTGCTATAAAGTCAATAGTTACTAATTAATAATATGATTGGATAATTAGAGTGATGAAAATAAATAAACTACCCAAATGGCAAAGTGAGGTGACGTTAAGTTAACTTGGATCAACGACAAGAATCTTGGAAAGAATTCTGATATAGAAATAAAAAAATGAATCATATTTTTTGTTGCTCTCAAATGACAATTCAAAATTAAAGATTTCCATAAAACCAAAGTTACCTTAAAAAAATTAATAAATTCAGCTTGATTTTTGATAGTTTAAGAACTGTCGATAATGAAAACCCCTTAAACTTTGTTAAATTATTTATCTGAATTGATTTAGAAAATTTTCCTTAAAAGATTAGTCCCTGAAGCCCAGTGTTAATTAAAAAAAAATATTCGTCTTTCGTTTTTTATATATTTGTTAATTAAGTCTTACCTTGTTTAATGATATTTAATCGCTTGCATTTTCTTTAAAACATTCTGGCTTAAAACTGCCGAATTATTTTCTCTCCATGTAAAACAAATAAAATTCTATGATATATATAAATATATATATATATATATGATGCTGGATATTGTATTCCTTCTGAGTTCCAAAAAAATACTTTGAAGAGAAATCTTTTGATTTAATATGTAAAATTTTATTCTAATAAAAGCCAAAGATGGCAAGTGGAAATAATAAAATCGGAAAAAAATGTAAATAATAACTCCGTCGGTCAGAAATTAGTAAAAAGATAACAAACAATTTTAAATCAAGCAAACGAAAATAAAATTCGAAGTCATAAAAGGATAGGAGTATAGAAATTAGTATAGGAGGATTATTAAAATTAGTGATTAAAATAATAAACTCACCAAATAGGAAAGTGCGATGACAGAGTTCAACTGGATTAACGATAAGATGCAACTTGGAAGAAATTCTGAAAATAAAAAGGAAAAAAAAATATAATTAGCAAATTAGGGAGAAAATACTCTATATTTATTAAATAGGAAAAAAATTATTATTTAAATTTTTTTAAAACGAAAAAGAAATTACAAATTAAAAAGCAAACAGAGTTGGAAAAAAATCGCAAAGGACTATCTTAAGAGATCGAAAATAACATCTTTATATTTGTAAAAAGTAAAAATTCATTTAAATAAAAAGAATCTATCGAATTTTTTTGGTCTTTTTTCCTGAGTGATTCATAGACTAGGAAAAATCATATGAATTAGCAAAAAAAAAGAAAAAAATATGAAATTAAATAGGAAAAAAAAAATTAATTAATCAATTATTAAATAAATTCGATAAAGTTAGATTTTCAAAAATACTTTACTATTTCCTCCTCTCGATTAATGAAATTAAATTTAAATAGGATGGCCCGCTGGAGAAGAGAGTTGATGAAATAATACTTGTCTATTCTTTTTCAGAGCTAACGACGGACCCCTACGTTTTGGTCATAACAGGGCGTTCATCAAAATCATGTCTCTTCATCTGCTGATTCAGATATATATATATATATTAGAAAACATTTAGATATAGATGAATTTTTCTTTTCGTTTTTGTGCTGTTTGTTTTTTTATTACCTACAGGCCTTAATTTTTCAGAATGGTATTTTGTCAGAATTTTTTAATGTATAAATTAACTAGAGATTATATTAAATGTCTTACTGTTTTTCTGTTTTATTGTCACTTTTTATTTTTTATTTTTAACCCAAGATTCAATTCTCGTTTGCAAATCTCAAACTTTAGAAATCTACCTCTATTTTTAATTTTTATAAAATCCCCTGACTTCAGGCCTTCACAACACAAGGTCTTCTCTTATTAATGACTAGAGATTTTATAAAAATTAAAAATAGAGATAGATTTCTAAAGATTGAGATTTGAAAACGAGAATTTAATCTTGGATTAAAAATAAAAAGTGATAATAAAACGGAAGAACAGCAAGGTGTTGAATATTCTAATATAATATCTAATTAATTAACATATTAAAAAATTCTGACATAATACCAAATTAATGACCGTAATATAAAAAACAGCAAAAAGAAAGGAAAAGAAAGATTCTTGTATAACATAAAATTTTAATATCAAAACGTTTCTAATTATATATATAAAATATATATATATATATTAGAAAATCTGGTGTGACTTATGATAGAAATGGAGTTATAGTCTATATATACACTCACGAGCAAAGAAATGGAATCACTCTATTTTCATAATTTAATAATAATTTTTGTTTCTTTAAAATTTATAAGAAATTTAAATCTATCAAAGAAATGATGACTTCGCATGAGAGGTGATTCCATTTCTTTGTTAAATGTTTTAGAAGGTTTCCGCGATCGGAGCGTATGTGAAGATAAGTTTTCTCGAGTTAAGTCGCGTTCAACAGATGCAGAGAGAAGGGTTCTGATGAAGACCGTCATACTGGTATAGCAGGAACGATTTACAAATAGTAGAAAATAGGTGAAATATTTAATAGTTCAGGAAGAAAGTAATAACAAAATTTGGCTCCAATTTTATTTTTTTCTTTAGCTTTTTCTTTCTTTGTTGAAGTTTGCATAAGAATACAAATAAAGATTAGAATAAAATTGGAAGCAAATTTTTATATTCCTTTTATAGAGAGCTAAGAATTTCCTACTTTATAGTATTAATTAAGTATATTAAGATTAGTGAAAAAAAAATAAATTGATCAAAATAATAAACTTACCAAATAGCAAAGCGAGATGATGTTGAGTTATGTGGTTTGCGAGAGTCTACTGCATATTTACATCTTGGAAGGAATTCTGAAATAAAATAAAAAAACATATAATTATCATTAAAGTGAAAGTATTTGTAAATTAGTAGAAAATCATTTGAATTTATTAAAGCTTACCATTTGGATGATATTTAATCACTCTGAATTTTCTTTAAAATAATCACTCATAAAACAGAATAAGTGTCGTCTTCTCTTTTTTTTAGGGATAGATAATTCCATTTCCATTAGTCTCGAGCATCATAAAGAATAAAAAATGCAAAAATGCAATTAGATTAAAATTATTTATCATATATATATATATGATGTTGTGTTCTCTCAGAGCTCCCATCATATCAGTTGACGACAAGTTCTTTGGTCGAAATCACATCTAAAATTAAAAATATCAACATTAATAAACACATAAATAAATATGATAATGAATTAAAATTGAAAAGATATTTCAAAATAAAAAAGATAGTAAGGATTTAATGAATTTAGTATTAGTGCTTAAAATGACACTAAAAATTTTTAAAATAATTTATAATCTGAAATGCTTCTAGACTAAAATATATGCATAAAATATTTCAATATATTTTTTGTATTAGTTAATCTCTAAATAAAGAGTCAGATTATGTTAACTCCCTATTTACAATCCATTATCTGACACTTCTTCTAAAGTTCAACTAGGGATTTTTATTTTAAAAAATTCATTAAATGATATGTTTTATAAACTCGGAATAATCGAAATAATAAAAATAATTTAAAAGAAAACACATTATTTTTTATAACATAATTGAAAGTGAAAAAATTTATTTGACAAAGTTCAATTATTAGTGATTGTGAATGAATTAATAAAACGAATGAATAATCTATTTTATTACTCTATATAATTTGCATGTCAAAAATTAAATTAAATTAATATAAAACGATTAAAAGAGATGAAATTAATTAAAATGAGAATAAAATTTGATAGACAGAGAAAGGTTATTATTTTGAATCAAGAGTTTGGAATATTTGTAGTGATTTATTTAATGAATTTATTGAAAATAATGATCCTAAATCAATTAAACAAATATTTAAATGTATTACTGACCTTAATAAATGAAAATAGATGAGATGAAATATTATTTAGTTGAGGTGATGACATTTGTGTATCTCGGCTACTTGCTGGGCAAAGTCATAGATGAGATTAAGAGACGCCGCATTCGCTCTCCTTTTCAATGTGGCCAGAGGCATAGCAATCTGGCCTCGAAGTTATATTACTACTATTTGGGAAAAAAATTATAATTAAAATAAAGATAATTATATATGAGCAGAGTTGGGTTTTATACACGATTTTGCAGTTTTATACAAAAATTGCGGATAAAACTTGTAAAAACGTATAAAATGTAAAAACGTATAAAATGTATAAAACTTGGATGCGCATGCGCAAACCCGACGAGGAAGGAAATTCAAATAAAATTTCATTTTTCAATTATCAACATTTTGTTTATATTATTCACTAAATAAAAAGCAAACAACATCGTCAATGCTTTAAAACATTATAAAATATGAAAAGCTTTTAAGCTGTTTTTTTTCAGGGGGGGTTGGTTTTTTAAAGTTTTATACTTTTTATACATCGGCCTAGTTTTATCCGCGATAGTTTTATACATGTATAAAACCGTGTATTATACTCGGCGGGATGAAACCTGCCAACTCTGCATATGAGTTGTTTTATTAATTTTTTTTTAATTATTTTTGAATGAATGAAATGGATATTATTATTATTATATTTTATTGAGGTGTATAGCTGATAATACGATTTATTTAAGGTTCAGGAAATCTCAAATGAGCAACGCAGCTAGTAGTTTTTTTCAATTTTTATTTCAATGTAAAGTGCCTGGGCCCAGAGGCGTACCTAGGCAGTTGGGGGCCTGGGGTGGCACTAGAAGAGGGGGCCTTATATTGAATTTTTTTTTTTTGGGGGGGGCTCATCTTTAAATATACTTCTCCTCCATACACAAAAATATTTTTAAAATACCGTATATCCCTGAACCCCAAGGGCCCCGGGGCCTCTCAAAGGGAAATTTTCATTAAGTTTTCTTTTTTTTATCTAAATTTTTCCATTTTTACTTGAGCTTTGAGGGCTCCGGGGCCTGTCAAAGAGAAATTTTCATTAAATTTTGTTTTTACTTGAGCCCTGAGGGCCCCGGGGCCTCTCAAAGGGAAATTTTCATTAATTTTTTTTTTTATAAATATATGGGGGCCTATGCCGGCTCGGGGCCTGGGGCGGACCGCCCCCCCCCTCGGTACGCCACTGCCAGGGCCAACGTTTCTGTCGCATATAGGAACATCATCAGGGCCAAGCCATTGTCAATTTATTAGTATTATTAATAATTCTTTAGCCAATATGACCAAGAGGAATAATAAATTGACAATGGCTTGGCCCTGATGATGATCCTATATGCGACCGAAACGTTGGCCCTGGCATTTTTCTTTTAAATAAAAATTGAAAAAACTACTAGCTGCGTTGCTCATTTGAGATTTCCTGAACCTTAAATAAATTATTATATTAAGTATTAACGATATTAAATCCAAAATGATTTCAAATAAAATAAGATGATATAGAGCAGTGATTTCCAACCTGGGGGCGATTGCCCCAAGTGGGCAATTTGTGTTCTCAGGGGGGCAATAAATAAGTGGGGGGATGAGTATTCAAAGGGGGAAAATTATTAGAGTCTACTAAAATGAAAAGATCGTTCTTGCTTCGGTCAGACGCCATTCCTCTCTATTCAACGCCCTCGGTTTTGAAACACGAAGCGGACTGCCTGTGGATGATTTCTCCTGGTCTATCTATGGTGATCTGCGTGGTTTTTTCCCTGAACTTTGCTCTCTATAATTATTAGGGTCCGACCGAAAAAAGATTTTCAGCCGAAACCGAAACCGAAACCGAATATTCGGCCTCAACCTTAGTTTCGGCCGAAACCGTAACCGAAACCGAAACTTGTATTTCCTATAAAAATTTTTTCTCATTTTACCTTTTTTTTTTTTTGAATTTTTTTTTTCCCTCCCGTGAAAATTATTTTACCTTTACCTTTTTTTTAGGGAGACTAAATTTTTTTTCTCCCTCAAGTGGAAATTATTTGACCTTTTTTTTTTTTTTTTTTGCATGCGAGTCTCATCCCATTTTTTCAGACTCTGGTTTCGGCCAGCCGAAAGGTTCGGCCACTTTTTGGCCGAAACCGAAACTACGGCCGAAACCATGATTTTTGGCCGAAACTGGCCGAAACCGTAACCGAAACCGAATATTCGGTCGGTTCCTAATAATTATCTTATAGAGGGCAATTTCTCTGAGCCCTATGCAGGATTCGATCGGAAACAATTTTCTTCCAGGCTTATTTTCACCCCTAGCTCCTCTTGGTGCGATGGGCCGCCCAAGGAATCCTCTGCAGTCCTCTCCAGCGCCACATTTACTGGTAAAAGGCATTTATGCGGTCTTGGTTTTTTCTTAGGATACGTCTCGGACCTATACAAAAAGATGAAAAGATCAGTGTTTGCAGCAGTCTAATTTTACTTGCTTTACCGTCTAGGTTAGGTTAAAGTGGCCGTTCCCAGAGGGAACACACTTTGGCCAATTATGCCCTTTGTGATAACACTGTGGGGCTATTCCCCTTTCCTACCCTATGAGGAGACTTCGGCAGGATGCTTGAATTTTGCGGCAAGCTGGATTCGAACCCGAGCCGTGTGACTTCGGACTTCGTAATCCTCAGCTTAGCCGGCTTAGCCATTAACTCCTCTTGCTTTACCTACTACCTACACGGAGTTAATAAAAAATTCGTTTCGTTTTTTTTTTTCATTTTTTATGCCTGTTGATCAAATTATTGTATTAGATTATTAAGGAGTACCTTGTTTCATTATATTTCATCTCGCTGCGTTTTCTTTGAAACATTCTGGCTTAACACAGCTCAAGATTTTTCTCTCTCTGAAAATTTCTTAATTGATATATTATATACAGTGGCGGTCCCAGGATTTTGTCAAGGGGGGGGCCCAAATTTTTTTTTTTTTTTTTATTCATTTAAGCTCTTTTTTTGGCAACGAAGGCCATTTAGACCTATTTTATATATTTATTTCACCTGGTTTGGTAGCCAATGGCCCAAAATTTATGATGTAGGGAAGGTAAAGAATAGGGTGGCGCAAAAATCCGACTAATTTTTTTTTCGACCTCGTGTTAGTCTAAATCCGAAGAGAGGTCGATTTGCACGTATTTTACATGAAATCTAATATGTTAAATAATATATCGTGAATTGAATATTTAAAAACTAATTTTTTTTCAAAATTGCACAATAAAGATAATTTTATCATGAATCCAATGATGTACGGTTGCCTGCGGAAAACCTGTGCTGAATCCCGGTTGCTGCGGTTACTTTACAGATGCCCTTTTTCTGTTTTTTTTGGATTTTCTCAAAATTTCCTCTTACGATTTTGATTAAAATTCAAAAAACAATTATTTTTTAGACTCTCTTTAAAATGTATATTCTCATTTATTTTAAAGAGTGTCTAAAAAATAATTGTTTTTTGAATTTTAATCAAAATCATAAGAGGACATTTTGAGAAAATCTAAAAAAAAAACGAAAAAGTGCATCTGTAATGTAACCGCAGCAACCGGGATTCAGCACAGGTTTTCCGCAGGCAACCGTACATCATTGGATTCGTGATAAAATTATCTTTATTGTGTAATTTTGAAAAAAAATTAGTTTTTAAATTTGTAATTAATTATAGTTTGCACAGGAATTTTTCAGGCAACCTATTCAATGTATATTATTTAACATATTAAATTTCATGTAAAATACATTTCATCCAATAAACAGCTGGGTGCAAATCGACCTCTCTTCGGATCCCCTACTATATGACAATATTTTAGTTTCTCATGTTTTAAGAGACCTCTCCAAAGATGAGCTCAAAAAAATTTTTTAAGGGTTGAAAATTTGAGAAACGTATTTTTTCTCGTCTAAAATTTTACCATAACGAGAAAAAAAAATAGATTTTTGACGAATTTAAAATTTTTAAAAATTTTGAGGGGGTATGGAAAAATTTTTGAAAATGAGGCATTGAAATTTGCGTTTTTAGATACCCTGAGACGTGAAAAATTTATAATTTTTTTGTTTAGTTTTAAAATATTAAATAAAACTTTTGAATTTTTGTCTGTCCAAAGGGGGGCCCGGGCCCCTCTGGGCCAGTGATTTATATACCAGGCTAGTGATTATATATACATGTATATGGGTCATTCCATGCCAAATCGACAAATTTTTTTTCTGACCTCCGCGGATTTCGCTGAAAATTTCCTATCTTTTTTCTACCCCTTAAAAGATATTTTTGAGAATTTTTTCAAATTTTTTTACCCAACTAAAAAAAAGTTATGGATTTTTGAAAAAAAAACTGCTCTTTTTTTTCAAATAACGATAACTTATTTTAAAATTGATATTTCGGAACCCCGCGAGGCTATAAAAATTTTGTTTTTTAATGTAGTTTTCAGAAAAAAATACAAAAATTATTTCAGAAGCCCGGTATATGAAATATTTCAGTTTTTTTGAAAAAACCCTAATTTTAAATCGACCATTTTTTTTTTTTTATTTTTTTTAACTCAAAAAAAACTTCAACTAATTCTACAATTACCCCCCCCCCTAATTTCAAGATGTGCCGACGATTGCTTCTATTTTTTTTTTTGGTTATAAAAATTTTTTTTTTGAAATTTGGTTTATTTTTTACGTAACTTTTTTATGAAATTTTTTCAGCTTTCGGGTGAAACTTTAGAAGTTGAAAAATGATATTTTATTCGAAAATTTTAAGTCATCATACTAAAAATTGATTTTTTGTCGGTAAAGTACGAGTCTGAAAAAAAAATCAATTTTTAGTATAATGACTAGGGCTCGGATTTATAGGCACTAAAAATCTTTAAAATAGGCAGGCAACTAAGCACTAAAAAGCATTAAAATAGGCACTTAAAAAGGCATTTATTGTAAAAAAAGGCACTTAAAAGGCATTATTTAAGATAAAAAATTTAAAAAATCTGGTGTGACTGGCGCACAGCACACAACTTTCTCTTACCTTCGGTAATCGAAAGTTGTGTACTGTGCTTGTCACACCAGATTTTTTGTGTCGACATGTATTTAGTTTCGACAGTACAGTATATTCGATTTTCAAGATGTAAAATTTATAAGTATAGCGAAATGTTTATATTTTGTTACCATGGCAACCATTTCTCCTATCTTTTCTATGTAGTACAAGAGTAAAGTCGTCTTCAGAAGATTTCAATGACAAAATGAGAATATACATTTTATTGAGAATCTAAAAAATAATTGATTGCACAAAGATGGCCGAATGAGGGCGGAGGGGACGAAGCCCAACTAGGACGCTGTTTTTCGTTCGACCTTTTTTTTTTTTTTTTTTAGTATTCGAATCTCGTTCGATTTTTTTTTGTAATTTTTCTCCGGATTTGTGATATAAAATGAATTTTTTGTGAAATTTCAAAAAAAAGCCGAAATTGGCTTAAAATAGCTTATTTTAAGTTAAAATACTTAAAATAGGCACTAAAAAAGGCATTTATAGATGAAATAGGCACTAAAAGCTGAAATCGGCCAAAATAGGCATTATAGGCACTAACAAATGCCTCTTATTTTATTCAGAATTTCATGAAACGTATACATATCATATTGGCCTAAATTTTAAGCCATAAATTAAAAAAAGGCAAATAGGGCGAAATCCGAGCCCTAATAATGACTTAAAATTTTCGAATAAAATATCATTTTTCAACTTCTAAAGTTTCACCCGAAAGCTGAAAAAATTTCATAAAAAAGTTACGTAAAAAATAAACCAAATTTCAAAAAAAAAATTTTTATAACCAAAAAAAAAATAGAAGCAATCGTCGGCACATCTTGAATTTAGGGGGGATAATTGTAGAATTAGTTGAAGTTTTTTTTGAGTTAAAAAAATTAAAAAAAAAAAAAAATGGTCGATTTAAAATTAGGGTTTTTTCAAAAAAACGCGCGCTCCAAAAATGGCAACATACACAGGAACGGCCCTGTACGCGGCAAATATATTTGAGAAAAAAGAAAAATATGAGAAACCTAAATACAAAGGTATATAAAAATATTTAAAAAAAAAATAATAGTATTAATTACTATTTTTATGAAAATTTTCAAGATAACATATTCATTATTTTGATATCTGTATGGGAATATTCCATCCTCTGAATTTTAGAAAAATTATTAATAAAGTTAAATATATATAGAGAAAAGCATGGTGTTAAAATTTTAAATAGTGTTTGAAATTACAAAAAAAAAATATTTTATACGTTTTAAAACTTATTCATTTGGGAAGATGGATTATCTCATCGACACCCGAACCCTCCCTCTCTCCCCCACTCCGAGAATCATAGTTGCCCCTTTTCCCCATCCGAACTCGCCATTCCTTCCTCCCCCCCCCCATCTCTCCCCCGACCAATCAAGAAACACTTGTTAATAAGAATCAATTCGCAGGATCTTCGACAAAAAAATAGTTCTGTTATTTTGATTTAATTTTAATAAAATAACATTTTCCTAGTTATAACTCTAAATTAATATTTTAACAATCAATCATGATATTATATAATTTTTAGCCTGTTGTTAGTTAAAAAAATATAATATTAAATAAAATGTGACAAGAGTGGGGGTGGCTTCCTAACTGCCAATACCCGCCAGTGGTCTGATCACGTACCCGCCTTGCTTTAGCGCGCTTTAGCGTCAGTCGGCTTCAGTTCTTTTACTCGTCTAATTCATTAAATACGCGGTTAAAAAATTTGGCGCCCAATCATCTTTCGTTTTTTTTTGCATCTTGAAAAATTGCTTCTAATAATTCAGCAGTGAATTTCGTTGGATTAATCGACATTTTGGTGGATGGCTCTCGTATTTCGTATTAAAGGTAAGATTTCTACACTTGATTTTGATTGGAATTAGATTCAGATTTGTCTTTTTTTGTATTTCATTTATTTAGTAGAGATTTTGAGTAATAATTAGAAGCACTTTAAACCCGACATATTATAAAGTAAAAAAAAAAAATTCCATTAATTGAAGCTGGTCTTAATGTTAACTTTTTACTTTCTCTTACCTCTATATATATGTTAATATATATAGAGAGAAAAAGTAGTGGATTCATGTCAAAAATTCGATGTCGAGATTTTGATGGATATACACGTTTTGAGGTCCCCTAAATCCAAAAAAGTGGTTTTCGCGACATGGTCTGTCTGTCTGTGTGTGTGTGTTCAATTTTAAGCATGAAGGAATTGAGCTATGAGGCTAAAATTTTATATTTAAGTTAAACACCCCCCGAGACCGTGAAAATAATCTTTTAATCAAAATCGGCCAGAGTACTAATACTTTTTCAGTTTTTTTTCGATTTTCTCAAAATTTGCTCTAAAGATTTTGGTTAAATTTCAAAAATCAATTATTTTTTAGATGCTCTTTCAAATGTATATTCTCGTTTTGCCCTCAAAATTGTTTGAAGCACACTTTACTCTTGTGCTTCATGGGAAAGATAGGAGAAATGGTTGCCATGGTAACAAAATATAAATGTTTTCCTATGTTTATAAATTTGACATCTTAAATTCTAATATATTGGCGGAAACTAAATATATGTCGACACGAAAAATCTGGTGCGACAGTCACACCAGATTTTTTTATAAGAGTTTGGATTAGGTTTAGATTTTTAAATATTTTTTAATTTTATTTAGAGTTCTCTCCCGCTTTTAGAAATGATCATTTGATTATTTTTCTCAGAATTTGATTTATTTTAAAAATATTTCCCAAAACTTGTTCAAATTCTCGGTAAAGCTTTAAAATTTTCAGTCAGTCATCGTCCCAGGGCGGGAAACGGATTTAGGCTATTTAGAATTTTATTTAATAATTAAAATAAATTTAATAAAAACATATAAAGATTTTTAAAAAATTTTCGTATTTATAAAGATGAAGCCCTCGGGGCTTGGTGTAGAGGTTAGCGTGCTACGGGTTCGGACCCCAGGCAGTCCGATGATTTTATTTAAGCCATTTGGATACCAGATGGCTTAATTAAATGGCCTAAGTTGCTGAAAAGACTGTGTGTATGTTTGTGTGAATGTGAGAGTGAATGAGAAAAAAAGTGAGTTTAAAAAAAAAAAAAAAAAAAAGATAGTGAAATTAAATAAATTCCGATAATAAAAAATTGAAAAGGGAATTGGGTTATTTACACGATTTTGCAGTTATTTACAAAAATCTCGTAAATATACGTAAATAACGTAATTTACATAAATAATTCGGGTGCGCTTGCACGAAGCCCAAATTCAAACACAAAAAAATATGAAATAAAAGATTGTAACTTGTTTTTTTTTTTTTTTTTTTTTCAGGCAGTTGTTTTTTATAGTTATTTACCACGACCTACTTATTTTCAAGGATGTAATTTTACCCGTAAATAACGGTGTAATTTACTCATGGGTAAATAACTTGTCAACTTTGAGGGAATTCAAATAAATTATTATTAAAATAATTTTTTTTTTTTTTTTTTTTTAAACACTTTTTTCTCATTCACACTCACAATCACACACACATTCACACAGTCTTTTCGGCAACTTAGGCCATTTAAGACTTTAAACGATACTCGTATTTATATAATATATATTTATTTGGGTCCAGGCATTCTTATTTAAGCCATTTGGTATCCAATTGGCTTAAATAAAATCATCGGACTGCCTGGGGTCCGAACCCGCGAAGTTTGGTATACGAGGTTAGCACGCTAACCTACACACCAAGCCCCGTGGGCAAAATTTATTTGTTAATCTTATATCAATTTGTTTTATCAACAATATATTCAAAATATTAGTAAACCAAATCTCATGAAAAATGTAATACAATGAATTATAATAAATAAATAAATATATTTATATGGACGCGCAATTCTGACCGCCATAGTGAAAAGACCCGCGAGTTGTGGCATGACGTCATTGGCGCGGGTGCCTGCTTACGCCCAAGCTAACGTCTACCTTTAGAAAGAGAAAGTATTTTTGGATTATATAAAAAATTCCACGTCGAGATTTTGATGGAAATACACGTTTTGATGTCCCTTAAATTTATATAAAGTTAACATGTTAAATTCTAATATAACAGCGGAAACTAAATATTCGTCGACACAAAAAATCTGATGTATAAACACAGAACACAACTTTTATTTACCAAAGGTAGAGAAAATTGTGAACTGTGCAACTATAACACCAGATTTTTTGTAAATATTTCTTCTAAAAAACACACTGTAGGCCTAATTAAATTTAATTCTAGGAAATGTATAGTTTCAAAAGAATTTGTTAGTCGGTTTCAATTTATTTATTGCTATCCATAAAAGTTCAATATAAAAAAAATTATTGGCAGAGAGCTTTTGTCTATATTATTTTAGTTTAAAAATACGAGTTTATAGAGATAAATAAATATTAATTGTATTTTTGATCTTGAAAAATTAAACGTAGTTGAGGGTTTAAAATAAAAGAAATAATTTAGAAGAAAAAATCTGGTGTGACTGGCGCACCTTCGGTAATCGAAAGTTGTGTACTGTGCTTGTCACAACAGATTTTTTGTGTCGACATTATTTAGTTTCCGACAGTACGGTAAATTCGAATTTCAAGATGTAAAATTGCCCTCGGGGCTTGGAGTAGTTGGTAGCGTGCCTACCCTCTATACCGAAAGTGGCGGGTTCGGATCTCAGGCAATCCGATAATTTTATTTAAGGCAGCGTTTTCCAAACTGTGGGGCGCGGCTCCCTAGGGAGGCGCGGACTAATCTAAGGGGAGGCGCGAATGTTGGCCACCATGATCAATTTTCCAAATGATTGCTAGTTTTATAAATAAAATAATAAAATAATTTAGAAGCTTCTGGGACGGAGTTTTTAATTAATTAATATTGATAAATAAAAAAAATATTTTTATAGAAATTTTTATTTTTTGGTATTAAAAATGTTTGTTTTTGTATTATTTTATTAAATGTGTGTGTGGGGGGGGGGGGCGTCATACGATTTTCCGTAATATTCATAATATTTTTAAGGGAAGTTAAAGTTTGGAAAGCGTAAGACTCATTCTAGAAAATTATACTATGTGTAAACCCCAAAGGGAAGTTTTTCAGGGTTTTAATTTTTTTCTGACTAGACGCAAAGCTCGCCGAAGGCGATAGCAATGTTAATTATTTTTGGCTCAAATAAGAATGCCTAGACCCAAAAATATATATATTCTTAATAACTACAAATAATATTTTCCATCTACTATTTAATGTGAAAAAAAAGATTAGATTAGGGGTTGAAAAATTGAAAAAAATGTTTGTTTTTTTTTAGCTAAATCGAAACAAAATAAATAGAAAACAATCAAAAAACAACGTTGATTATTATTTTTATTAGGGGGGATGAAGGGTTGATTATTTAAGAAAGGCCTTGGAATATTCCAAATCACTTAATGAGATTTTTTTCCATCTCTAAATATAGTTAGATTAGAGCAAAAAGTATTTTTTTACTTTTAATAAAAAGGGAATTGTTATTTTCATCTTTTTATTCCTATAAAGAGATAAGAGAGTCGAATCTCTCTTTCAGTCGAGTCGAGAGCGTTGCCGGGCTGCAGGCGCGCCGAGCTGCTCTGTTATTTTTTTTGTTGTGTTTAAAGTGAATCAAAGTGAATAATTAATATAGTGCAACCCACCGTGACCTCGCCGTCAACGAGCACACCCCCTTGAGCGTCTTATTAGAGGTAATTATTATGCATTTTATCGTTGAAAAAAAAAAATGATAGAAACAAATAATTTGACTGCGAAAAACGATTCTTTTGAATATGAAATTAAATATTTTGCATTTCACTAAGGGTAGAGGGTGAATATAAGGGGGAGGGGGAGGGGGAGGAGGAATGTAGGTGTCATTGAAAAAAAATTAGGTTTTTTTTTTATCTTTTCTAAAGTCACCATTATTTACCATTATATTCTTCTATATTTTTGTTAATCAAATTTTCTTAATATATTTTTACACAGGGGTGGATTAAAGGTTGAAAATTAATATAAAATAATTTCAAAATAAAATAAAAATTAAAATAATTTTTTATAAATGTATTCAAATTATTTTGAGAGTAATTCGCGGTGAAGGCTCGCATTTCCTTAAAGGGGGGTATGCCAGGGGGGGGGGTTAATGCCCCATCCCCTATAATGCATAGAGATTTTTTTTTTTAAATTCTTTTACTAAAAAATAAATGCATTCCGTTTGAGTTAAAATTTATATTCAATATTTAGCAAATATCATAGTGGGATAGCAACATTTTAATGTCATTCTAAAATTTCTTATTACTAGGGCGGAATTAATTTTTGAAGATTTCGAAACTCTCATAAACAGATAATAAAAACACAGGGTAACTTGGGAACCCATAGAATGCCCTGCAGATTTTTGTAGGGATTTTTTTCATTAGGTAGAAAAGTAAAATATGATTAGTCCACTTAGAATTTTAATGGGGTGAGTTACCGCATCTTTTTGTATATCGAACTAATCTCAATTCGGATTTGAATTTTTACTTTCTCTTACCTATATCTATAAGTTAATATACATTATATATATAAAGAGAAAGTATTGGATTCATGTCAAAAATTCGATATCGAGACTTTGATGGATATACACGTTTTGAGGTCCCCTCAATCCAAAAAGTGGTTTTCTCGACATGGTCTCTGTCTATGTGTGTGTCTGTGTTCAATTTAAAGCATGAAGGAATTGAGCTAGGAGGTTGAAATTTTTGATTCAAGTTAGGCACCCCCCTAGAGCGTGAAAATAAGATTTGAGAAAAATATTTTTCTTCAGGAATGAAAGTTAGAAAAAACGAAGCCAGAATTTTTTCTTTAAAAAATAAAACAGCTTACCTTTCGGCTTTGGTCAAAGACATCCTCGGAGCTGTTAGTGGTCATCCGAGGATGGCTTTTACCAAGGCCGGAACGTAAACTGTTAAAATATATTTTTAAAGAAAAAATTCTGGTTGCGTTTTTTTCTGACTTTCATTCCTGATACAAATTCCACCAGCCATGAAATACCCTTATACCAGCGTTTTTCCAAATTGTGAGGCGCGGGCTAGTCTAAGGGAGGGGCGAATATTGGCCCCCAGGACCAATTTTCCAAATGATTGCTAGTTTTAATATAAATAAGAATAAATAAAAAAAATATTTTTATATAAATTTATATTTTTTAGCATAAAAAATTTTTGTTTTTGTATTATCTTATAAAAGGGGGGGGGGGAGGCGTCATAAGATTAATTATTTTTAAGGGAGGCGTGGTAACATAAAGTTTGGAAACCACTGATTGTGGATGGGGGGGGGGGAGGGGAAAAAAAGGGGTTTTAAAAAAAGGCATTTGGATACCAAATGTGTGAATGTGAGTGAGAATGAGAAAAAAAAGTGTGAATGTTTAAAAAAAAATGTAAAATTTAAGAGAAGTATGGGAAAATATTTATATTTTGTTATCATAGCAACCATTTCCCCTATCTTTTCAATGGAGTACAAGAGTAAAGTAGTCTTCAGAAGATTTCAATGGCAAAATGAGAATATACATTTTAAAGAGCATCTAAAAAATAATTGATTTATGAATTTAAAAAAAAATCGTTGGAGCGAATTTGAGAAAATCGAAAAAAAAAAAAAAAAACTGAAAAAGTGCATCAGTAAAGTACTAGTACTCTGGCCGATTTTGATTAAAAGCTTATTTTCACGGTCCAGGAGTGTACACAACTTAAATATAAAATTTCAACCTCCTAGCTAAATTCCTTCATGCTTAAAATTGAACACACAGAAACACACACAACACCCACAACAACAACACCATTCCAAAACCACTTTTTGGATTCAGGGGACTTCAAAACGTGAAGACCCATCAAAATCTCGACATCGAATTTTTGACATGAATCCAATACTTTCTCTCTCTCTATAAATATGTATATTAACATAACATATAGGTAAGAAACAAAAATTAACAACGAATATTTTTATTTATAAAAGCTATGAGGTTGAAATTTTATTTTAAGTTAGTTATAAGGGTTAGTCAAGGGCGGATACAAGGGGGGCGGGGGTAAAGGGGGCAATTACCCCCCCTGAGATTTCAAAAAAATGCTTTTTTTCGAAAAAATAAAATGTATTTTTAATGTAAAATTTTAAAAATTAATAGCGCACTTAAAAATTTGATTTGTATTTATATTCTGGCAAACAGGTACAGAATGCGCCTTTAAATTACCGAAATTAAGAAAAAATTGTGTTGAATAATTGTGTGTGCTGTGCGACCAGTCACTCCAGATTACCCCCCCCCCCCGAGAAACACCCCTGGATCCGCCACTGGTTAAGGTCCTATGGGAAACTAAATATAGGAAAAGTGAATGATTATAAAAAGACATATATGCATGAATGTCACATGTTTTAAAAACTATATAGGCCAAGAGCGGATCCAGAGGATTTTCTCGGGGGGAGGGGGGGGGTAATCTGGAGGGACTGGTCGAACAGCACACAATTTTTGTCTTATTTTCGGTAATATAAAGGTGCATTCTGTACTTCTTTACCAGAATATATATACAAATCAAATTTTGAAGTATTAATTTTTAAAATTGTATATTTAAAATAAAATCTAATTCCCAAAAAAAAAAAATATTTTTTTCAAATCTCGGGGGCGGGCGAGGTAATTACCTCCTTTACTCCCTCCCCCTTGTATCCGCCCTTGTTATAGGCCTATGTAGTTTACGATTTTCAATTCCTGGAAACTTGATTTTTCTTTAGAAAATATAAAATGTTTGAGATGATTACGGAGCTACGAATTTCGTTTTTCAGTAATTATTGTCTTTGAAACAGGAGTGAACAGGAGATTAGAATAGTAAAGGAGTGTGCTGGTGCAAAAAAATAGCCTCCTCTCTGTTTTTGTTCTCCGGGTATATTCTTTGGTAATTTATCATATAAATTCAAATTATTTTAAATAGAAAGAAAATCTTCATAATTGAATAAAATATCTGATTTGTGCTGCACTCTTGTGGAAACTTTAAAAATTATACTTATAATTCTAAATGTCTCCACTTGATCGCAGCACTAATCAGCCTGAGATATCCTCTTAATTTATATAAGTTATATGCATTGTCAATGGTTATATGATACATTTCCAATGATCATACTCGAACATAGGGGTTGAAGAAAATTTTTTCAAACATTTGAAAAATTTAAGATTACTTTATGGCATTTATAAATCTTTTTTTTTTTTTTTCGTAGCTAGCGTAAATTATTATATTTTACTTTCTCTTACCCTATATGAAATATAATTTGTATTATAGAACTTAAATATCTAGCCATGACTTGGATCCCATGGGGGGGGGGAGTTTGAACTCCCCCCTCCCCCCTGTGGCTACGCCTATGTACCCGGAGATCAAAAAACAGTGAGGTTATTTTTTTTGGAGCCAACACACTACTATTCTATTCTCCTATTCACTCCTGTTACAAAGATCAATCATATTTTTAATACAAATTTATTAAAATAAAATTGATTAAAACATATGAAGAATATTAATTAATTATAACATTGATTGTTTTTGTAACAGGATTTTATTTACTACTAAAACAGTGAAAAACGAAATTCGCAGCGCCATATATTTTCTAAAATAAAGGTATGTTTTAAGGTAATTTGGCCCAGAATAAATATTTAACTAAAAAATCATTACAATATACAAAGCGATAGCCGCTAGCTTCCGTCTATGCTGATCAGGACGCTGATTGGCTAGAGTTACAGGAAGTGGATCGGGAAATTTAAAATTTAAGTCAGAAAGGGAAATTTGAAAATTTTTAAACAGCCAAGAAGTATAAATGTGATGCATTTACTAGCCGATGGTAAGGGAAGGGGGGTCCAGAAGGCGTAGCCGAAGGCGGGCTTTACCACTGGTATTTTTAATAAATAACTAACTTATGCAATGCCAAATTATCTTCTTGTAAAATCAACTGACAAAGTTATTAAAGATTGAAAATTTAAAAATAAATCTGGTGTGACTGGACAACTTTCTCTTAAGTCAGAAAGGGAAATTTGAACCTGTGTTCTGTGCTTGTCACACCAGATTTTTCGTGTCGACATATATTTAAATATTTTTCGAGATGTATATTAGGGGTATGACTTTTCGACTTTTTTATTTTTAAAAGATTTCCTGTATCACCACTTAATGAACTTTTGCCTATTAATGACTAAAATGACGTTTATTCCATTAAAATAAAAAAAAGGTCACGCACAAACCACTTTGAAATTTTAGGTTGATTAGACGCAGTCTTGTATAAGCCGGTATATAAGGGACAGTGGCGTAACCAGGGGGGGGGGCGAGAGGGGGCTCGAGCTCCCCGCCCCAGGCGCATCGAGCCCTTGGCGCCCCCCGAAACCGGCATAGGCGCCCTACGGCCTCTAAGATATAGCCCAGCGTATCTGATTTTATCATATTCTTTTCATCGATTGTCTTAAAAAATTGATTGTTTTCTTTTAAAATTATATTACAACTTGAATTCTACTATTTTAAATGAATTTAATTCCAAAAATAATAAATAACTTATATAGAGGCTTTATAATTAAAATTTTTTTTATTTTGCAATATATAAGCCTTAATTTGATGTTTTATGGCTGTGGAGATTTACTCAGGATTCGTATAAACCTTAATATTTAATTTTTTGGAATTCAAAATTTTTTAAGCATGAAGGAATTGAGCTATGAGACTGAAATGTTATATTTAAGTTAAACACCCCCCGGGACCGTGAAAATAAGCTTTTAATCAAAATCGGCCAAAAAGTACTAGTATTTTACTGATGTAGTTTTTCAGTTTTTTTTTCGATTTTCTCAAAATGAAAGGGCTTTTACCATTCTTCAGGCCCGCCCGAGCCCGCCCGGAATTTTTCAAATCCGCCCATTCCCGCCCGAGAAATGAGTGAATGAATGAACGAATGTCTAGCAATTTTTAAATAAAATTGCATTTGCATGCCCGTCGAAATAAAATACTCTATTTTAAAAAGTTTTTATTCTTTGATATTTTCCCGAAAACTGAATAGTTTTTGAAATAATCACAGAAGAAAACGACATTTTTCGTAAAAGCAAAGAAAAATCAAAACAAAATCATACAGGGGTCATTAAAAAACATGTAAACAAATTCGCTGAGAAAATTATTGGATGCAAGAAATTTGCCCGCCGAAGGCGGGCAATTGTTCGCCGAAGGCGGGCAAGGGGTCCAGGGGGCGGAGCCCCCTGGAAAATCGGCGCCCTAGTTGAGCTTCGCCCCCCCCCGCCCTCAAAGGCTGGTAACGCCGCTGATAAGGGAGGTGTACAAAGCTGGTAGTTGAGTTTTAATTAGCTTAATTTGGTGTCAATTATAACTTCCAGAACGCTCTAGGAAATCCCGGGGGGAGGGGTAAGGGACTCTCTGGGAAGGGGTAAGCCTAAATCAAAAATATATTTTATTTTTTTCTCATAAAGATTTAATGATTAAATATATAAATTCTATTTAAAAAAAGCAAATTTTTAGTATTTTTTTATTATTCCAAATAAAAGACAGGCGATGATCGGCTGCAGCAAATGTTCGAAGAGAAAGGTACCCCAAACCCAAGTTTATTAGTTGCCAGCTCCATGTGCTGGATCGCCTTTTACGTGTTGTCATGGACGATGAGCTCCATGGGTTGACTAAATCACCAAACATCCACTACTCCTTTGTGCAGGATTTGATTAGAAATTATAATAAATTAAAAGGTACCCTCATCAATATTTAAACTAAAATTAAGGAAACTGAAGGCGACTGAAGAGACGACATTAAGTTTCTTTACCAACTCACTCGTCTCCTTCGTCACTTCGCTGAGAGTAATGAAAACTCTTTCGTGAAGTTTCAACAAATTCCAAATATCAGCAATTCACCACAATGGACCTCTCGTGCCATTCTACCCCTTCTTACGTTTATTCTGATGCCTGAAATCGGTAACCGTTTGCGTAAAATTTGTCCATTCATTTCTTACTAATGGGCTGATCATTAAATCAGCACCCAATGCTTTCGCGTTGAAGATTTTGATGAACTATCTGCAACTCTGAATCAGCAGGGCTCAATTGCTTGAAAACCCAATGGAAAATAGATGAACTTCTAATTACCATTGCCCGAAACAACAAATGTTGTGAGTGTGCGGTACAATCAAAGATATAGGATAAGTCTACTAAGACTCCACCCTCTACAAGGACAACCCCCAACTGAGATCCTCAGCAATGACCTTATCTAGAATATTTGACTTCCTTGTGTCTTTAATGACCCTATATAAGTGAGTCTAAAGCTTGTGTTCAATTTTGTATCTATTTAGAGTGACTTCAAAAAATTGGCAAAAAATCTGATATATAAAATTTTCAAATCATTTTGTGCGTGACGTTTTTTTATCATATCACCTTGAAAGTAAGATTTTAATCAATCTTTAGTAAAAGTTCATCAAGTTATGATACAGGGATACGAGGTTGTAAAAAAGTCATACCCCTAATGTATATATTTGAATAAGATAATAGTATTCAAAATACCCAGATTAGGACTAAACAAGTCATAGATATATTTAACGAGACTGTGAGTGTTTTTTAATAGTGAGGCCAAACATCTCATGGGTTCGATTCCCGGGGGTCATGGGATGTTTAGCCTCACCAATAAAAAACACAGTCTCGTTAAAGACATATATTTAGTTTTTGTCAGTATGGTAAATTTGAATTCAAGATATATAATTTATAAACAGAAAATATTTTGTTACCATGACAACCACTTTTTTTTTTAAATTTATTTAGGGTCGGCTTCGCAGCCATTCCTTTTTTACATAAAACATAAAAATAAATAATATACAAAATATACAAATCAGTTTACATAATAATATAAAAGTAAAAATTACATTATACCAAGAATATCAAAACAATACATTTAGGAAAAAAAGTGATCAAAATTAACATATAATATAATTAAAAAAATAATACAAAATACATATTAGGAGCAAAATATTCGCAAATAATATAAATAGAAAATACATAGTAAAGAGCCCCACGAATAGAAAGTATAACAAAACAAACTAAACCAACAAAAGAACAATTGTAAAACGAACTTAGAAAAATACACCTGATTAGAAAAATACCAATTAAAGGAAAGTATAAGTGTATATAAGTAAATCAAAAACAGAAAATATACCTGATTACAACAATACCAATTATAAACAGAAAGTGGTGAATAGATAAAACAAAACTAGAAAATATAAACAAAACTATGGCAATACCTTATTACAAAAATACCAATTCACAAAAAAGAGACGAATAAGTAAAACAAACTAGCAAATACACCTGAATATAAAGGACAAAACCAAAATCATCATAAATATATCTTACAAATAGTTACAAACCTGTGGCATGCCTCTACCAATGTCGGTTCTGGGTACTTTAAAAGGTAGGGTCCCTAAAATTCGGAGCCACTTTTTCTATGTAACGTTATGAAGCGCGTTTTTAGCATATAATGTGCAGAAGATCAACAAATGAGACGGCGCACAGTGGGTTAGAATCCAAAAAAGCTGGCCAAAATTCGAAATCTTAATAAATCGATCTGAAATTTGTTACCTGGGGGTTTTTTGGGGTCGCTGATTACGGATCCGATGTCAAAAATACAAAATTCAAAATGGCGGAACCAATATGGCCTAATCAAAAGTAAAAATGTTTACAATGTGAAGAATAATTATTAGTTTTTGATAAAATTTGTTGAATAGGGTTATTCAGAACAGAGCCGTCCTTTGAGGGGGCAGGGGCATTTGCCCCCTCCCCCCCCTCCAAGGGCTCTGATTTTTTTAAAATTTTATATTATTCTAAATAAAATTACATAAATTTAAGTGTAAATAAAATTACAACCATATAGTGCAAATAAAACAAATATAATTTTAATAAAAAAAAAAGAAGAAAAAGTAACAAGTACAGTATTTAAAGAACAAGTACAGTAAATATGAGAATAAATTTATAAAAATTTAAAAATTTATTAAAATCAAAAATTATCATGAAATTTGAGTTAAAAAAAAAAAAAAAATTATTTGCATGTAAATTCTAAATAACCATATGTACAGTATGTACCGGAACATGGGTGGGGCAAAACCGGAAGCCGTATAAATTCAATGAGAAAAAATATTCTTTCAAAATGTTTATTCAAAAGTTAAAAAAAAAATTCAAAAAAAGATACAAATTCTACAAACAAAAATCGCAAAGTGCATCTTCATCCTCAAAGTTCGAACAAGCATAATGGGCCCATCCTCGGCATTTAGAGCATTGGACCAATCCCTCTCTATCTATCGAATTAGCATATAGGTCATTACTAAAAATACATGCTTCATCCTCATCAACAGTAGAATCGTCACATTAAGCAGGACAGGGGCGTATATAGAAATTTTTTTCGGGGGAGGGGGGGCCCGAACTCAAAAATTTTTCTGAGGAAAATTTTTTTTTAAGAAACTATACTTTTTTTCACACGAAATTTTTTGAGAAACATTTTTTCTATTGCGGAACCAAAGTTGTCCATCCTGCGGAAAAATTTGTTGCGCTGATGTCTGTATATCCCTATATATGTATATGTGTTTCGGAAATTTCGGGGGGGGCCTCGCCCCCCTTAAATACGCCCCTGAAGCAGGAGTTCGTTCAGGAAATTCGGACTTAATGATGTCTTTGCTTTTAGCACTATTGGACTTTTTTTTTTTTTTTTTTTTTTTTTTTCATTTTCTTTCGTCAGTGTAAAAGAGAGTTTCCTTTTAGCTCTTTTACCTGGTTCTTTTCCTTTCTGTCTATTTTCTTTTTTCTCATTAGACTTCCTTTCTGTTTTTCTACATTTTTTTTTCTTTCTTTTCTACTTCCAATTTCCGTTTTCCCCCGTTTTACACCTTTCCTCTTTTTAAGTTAAATTAATAAATGCGAGTATTCGAATTATAACCTGTTATTTTCATTGGTTTATCAAGAAAAAAAAAAAAAAAAAAAAGGGGCAAAACCGACCAGATGTGATTTTGCCCCATTCAGTAGAATGCGATTTGCCCCGCAGTACTTTTCCTCCCAACAACTCCTAATCCTCTATAAAGCCCAAATTCGGCCGTGTCTTGAATATTGTTTCCACCTTTGGCGAGGGGCGTCAAAAGACGCTCTCTCCTCCTTGGAAGCCATACAGAGGCGTGCAATTAGACTGATAGGTGATTCTACCCTTACTGCATCCCTACAGTCACTAGATCATAGAAGAAGAGTATCTTCACTATCTCTCTTCTACAGGTATTACCATGGTCAATGCTCTGCCGAATTAAAATCACTTATCCCACCCAATGCAACATATTCACGGAACACAAGAGAGGCATCTTCCCAGCATCCCTATTCTGTTCAGATCACGACTAACAGAACAAATCAATTTCATTCTTCCTTTGTCCCCATGACCTCCGTGATTGGAACAAGCTCCCTGCGTCTATCTTCCCCAAAACCTACAATCTTCAGACTTTCAAGTCTAACCTCAACAGGCATCTTCTCAGTTCCCGCAGTTGAGTTTCCCCTTTATGCTTCTCCTTTTGTTTTTATTTTCTTCCTGGCTGCATGTGACTATTGGTCATTATAGGTATTCGGACCTTATGCACCCATTCCAAAAAAAAAAAAAAAAAAAAAAAAAAGTATATAGCGAAACAAATTTGGTGTTTTTATAGTTGTAATGCAAAACGTGACAATTCATTACTATGTTAAAATATGCTACTATATACAGTGAATTCATATATTTACTTAACTTATGTAAAAGTAGCAGTCTTGTCATATATAAAATAGGCTTTTTGTCACCCTAAAATCAGACAAAAAGTTAAAATGACCGATAGACAAGAAACACAGCTTCAACTACTTTTTATAGCTGTCTTCTTAATAGTTAATATTGTTCTCACCGAATTGCAGCACACATCACACAGATACGAGAGGGGTCGGTTTGACCCACCGGTACGGTTTACCCCACTTTCCCTTACAATTTAATTGCCAGCCGTATCACTAAGTGAAGTCTTCACTAGCCTTTATTTGTACACGTACTTACATATAATTAAAAATTTTGATATTTCAACATTTTAGGTATTTGAAGGGGAGGCGATTTCTCCTCTGACCGTGGAATCTCGCCTTTACGGTCTCGCCTGCAGACTATAGGTAGCAATAAAAATGACAAACCAATAATATAAACAATATTTTCTGAGCATCCCCGGATAAAACTCTGAAATAAATTAATTAGTATGAACAAATGAAAAAGTGACTTTGTCAGTCAATTTTACAAAAAGATAATGTGGTATTGTATAAATGGATTATTTATTAAAAATATTATAGAGTAGCTACATATATACGTATACTAGACGGAAAGCCCCGCCGAAGGGCTGCGACCCCTGGACCCCCTTTGAAAATTGTGGAGTTTCTATAGATACCGGTACATACAAACATTTTTCCCAATAGATAGATTATTTTAACGGTTAATTATTTATTCATGAACTTAAGATTTTTGTGAATCATATCCTTTCCGGGACTCCTCCCGGTACACAAATTAACGCCGATATTTTATTAGAATTCAAGATGTAAACAATAATCGTAAACATAGGAAAATATTTATATTTTGTGATCATGGCAACTATTTCTCCTAATTTTTATTTTTTTCTTATTTTAACGATTAATTACTCATTAACTTATTGTTATTTGTGAAACATAACCTCTCCGGGACTCTCACAAACACACACAAAAAATTTCATCAAAATCGGTTCAGTCGTTTAGGAGGAGTTCAGTCACATACACACCTACAGAAGAATTATATATATAAAGAAGATTAACGCTCATATAGATAGAGGTAAGAGAAAGTAAAAATTGTCATTACTTCCTCCCATATCTAAGCCTTCCGATTGTCTAATAGCAAAATTAATATTCAGTTCAGAACAACATATGCATAAATATATTTATATAATTTTACATATGACATCTCCTGATTTGCCTGATGATGGTCACAAAAATTTCGACCGAAACGTCGCGAATATCTGGTAGTTTCATTGTTTTGGAGACGCTCCTTCCTGGCTGCCACCTCCTGCCATTCTTCTAAAATATAAATATTTCCCCATGTTTATAAATTTTACATCTTGAATTGTATTGTATGAATTGACCCTAAATATATATATATCGAAACAGACAACTCACGACGTGACTAGGCTGATTGGCTGACCCTTTACGGGAGGGGCCCAATCATCCCACTAGCCTAAATCCCTGTAAGGCCTAGCAAAGCTGTAATTTGGAATGTAGATTTATTATCAGTGCCGTTCTAGGCGTCATTTACGTCATCAGCCCTCAGTTTTTTAGAAATGTCCCATTTTAAGTGGCCCCAAATGGTCACTTATAAGGCTACATATGCTTAAGTGTAAAAAAATCTAGTGTGACCGGTCGCACCAGAAAAATAGTTGATTTTTGAATTTTAAACAAAATTGTTAGAACGAATTTTGAGAAGATCGCAAAAAACTGGTAAAGTACGTCAGTAAAATAATAGTACTTTTTGGCCGATTTTGTTCAAAAGCTTCCTGTTCCGTTAACGGTACTTTCTTAATTGACTGATAAATAAAATGTTTCTAGCTTTATGGGAAACGGGTTTGACGGATGGTTCACTAGCTCTTAGACCAGGGGTGGGCAAAAGCCGCGGCCCTTTTGCTTACTTTATCCGGCCTAAGGCGTGTGCGACGTGTGCAGTGGCACACCTACGGTTTTCTCTGAGGCGCCTATAAAACGGAAAATAATACAAATTTAAATATTATGAATTTTTTAATGGAAATTAAATTTCTATAACTTTTGTTTAACAAATAAAATGTTTATAGTTTGGAGGGAAAGTGGTGTAGGTTTTACGTGAAACATATTTATAAGTAAAATTATTTAGTATATGTGAGGTTTCACCAAGTTATAAATGAAAGAAATATTTGAATTTATAACACAATAGCCTAAGACATTTACGATAAGCGTTATTAATTAATAAATCTATTGGGGCATTCTTATTTAAGCCATTTGGTATCCATCCAAACAGCTTAAATAAAATGATCGGACTGCCTGGGGTCCGAACCCGAGACGTCTGGTATACGAGGTTAGCACGCTAACCTCTACATCAAGCCCCGAGGGCAAGATAAACATTTGATTGATGTCTTTAAAATAAAATTTGGCGTGAATCAAGTGCTAATCTTTATTATAAAGTACGCTCACTATAGATGGCGCTGGCTTGCTTCATTCATGATTCATTTGTTCTCAATTTGTGATTCGTTCTAAATTCCTCCAAGGTTTTTTTGCTTCCTGACACATGGTATACTTAGGAATGTTTTTTTAACGTACAGTCTGTATTGGTGTTTTGCCCATTTGCTAACCAGATTTTAAAACAAAGTTTTCTGGCATTTTCATTTTTTCTTCTCTTTTTGTTCTACATAGGAATTAGACCATTTTATCCCCCTCTGTGTAGAATCCCGTCGAGAAGAGGACGAATTAAGGCGTGCATCTTCTTTTTAATATTCTCTATTTCGGTCCATTGCAGTTAGATTCTTGTAAGATAAAAAAGAATTAAAACAAATTTAGGCGATTCTCGGCTTCAGTTCGGTTTGCTTCAATCAGAAATTTGCGAGTCCTTTAGACTCGCAAATATATATTTTAAACGCTACCGAACCATCAAAAACAAATCATGTGCGAACAAAACTAAAGATCGATTCATGAACGAAGAACAGAAGCCATATAATTTTGTATTAAGTAAATAAATTTTATTATTGACAAATCCTGGTTTAATCACATATGCACTAGCATTATGTGTATAATTCCCAATAACTGAAGATGGCCAAATAAATTCAGGCCGAAACGTCTTATTCTGGGAGTTTTATTTAACGAATAAGCAAGCGGATAGTTTTTATGTTAAGTGACTTTTTTGGATTGACTTTCTTTTGCCCCTCTCTCTTTATTAGCTTAAAATAGTGGGCCGAAAGCCATTTTCCGACAAATCTCTCTAAAAACAACGAAAATTTTGAAATTATATGAAATTGAAATTAACCTGAAAAAACTTTTTAAAACACTTAACAGAGGTTCCCGAATTAGTCTGTTTCGGCCCCTGTCATTAAGGTTCTGCTTAGAAAAAAGGAAATTAAAAGAACTTGAGGAAATTCTCTGGTTTATTTAGATTTCCTTCATTTTTTTCTAAGAAATTAATTTTACTTATTCTTTATTTACTCAAAAAATTTGTATTATTTGTAAGTTCAAAAAATTAATAAAATTCTCAGACACATTTTTTGTATCATTGTTTTTGATTTTCTGTTTCATTAGGTCCAGTCTTCCCATGTATTCTTTGTAAAACCAACTTTATAAATTTATATTTTCTATGGAAGCATTCGAAGAAATGTTTATCTAAACGTTATACAAAGAATAGAGAGAAGAAATTTTAATTTTCTCAAAAAGCGAAGAAAAAAAGGTGATAAAAAGCAATTTATAATTGTTATTACATTCTTTTTAATTTTTTTGTTGATTTTTGATTAAGACATTTCATTTTCAGAAAAAGAAGAATCTTTAGAAAAAAACAAAAAGGAAAAATTCACTAAAAACAATGAAAATAAAAAAAATATGTCAAGTTCCAAAAAGAAGACTTCAAACAGGCCATTTGCCAACAAAAAAATGAATCGTCAGAGATCTTACAGATATATCAATACATGTGAGATTTGTTCCAAACAATTTACTCGAAAATCTGACTCTCACTAGACATTTACGTATTCATTCAGGGCAGAAGCCATTCAAGTGTGAAATATGTTCAAAACAATTTATTCAAAAATCTACTCTCACTACCCATTTACGTATTCATTCAGGCCAGAAACCATTCAAGTGTGAAATATGTTCAAAACAATTTAATGACAAATCTAATCTCACTACACATTTACGTATTCATTCAGGCCAGAAACCATTCAAGTGTGAAATATGTTCAAAACAATTTATTCAACAAATCTAATCTCACTAGACATTTACGTATTCATTCAGGGCAGAAGCCATTCAAGTGTGAAACATGTTCAAAACAATTTAATGACAAATCTAATCTCACTAGACATTTACGTATTCATTCAGGGCAGAAGCCATTCAAGTGTGAAATATGTTCAAAACAATTTAATGACAAATCTACTCTCACTAGACATTTACGTATTCATTCAGGGCAGAAGCCATTCAAGTGTGAAATATGTTCAAAACAATTTACTCAAAAATCTAATCTCACTACCCATTTACGTATTCATTCTAGATAAAATGCATTCAAATGCAAAGAGTAGAGAGAGGACAAAATGTCTTTCGACTTTTGTCAATTTTGAGACTTTTCTTACTTTTTTGCCACTCAGAGACTTTTTTTTGAAAAATATGTCTTTTATGTCCGATTTGTTACGAATATTTACTTTTTCTTACCTCTATATATGTTAATATATAGAGAGAGGAAGTATTGGGTTCATGCAAAAAATTCGATGTCGAGATTTTGATCGAAATACACGTTTTGAGGTCCCCTGAATTCAAAAAAATGGGCTTCGCGACATATTGAAATTTGAATGTATCGTACTGTCGCAAACTAAATATATCTCGAAACAAAAAAATCTGATGTGACAATCCTGTGTGCTATGCGTTCAGTCACATCAGGTTTTTTAATATAATATGCTTTTTTTTGTTTTAAATTTCTTTAAGGCCTTTTTCGGCATCCGATGTCGATTAGATCTTGTCCCTATTTAATTCAATTAATTTGTATCCATTTCATTTGAAAACTATCATTTTGATGCTAACCCTTCAACTTTCGCTCCAGAAGCTACCTAGTCATAGCTCCAGAGTGAAACAACCTGAGATACGAAAAAAAAATTGTTTATCTCTCTATTGTCGTCCCCTTGATCTCATACTTTGATGCACCCAGCAAATGACTCACAAGCAGCTCTGGAGTGAACATTTCCCTATCTTCAGAAAAATTTAATAATATAATGAAATCTTATATCTTTATATATGGACCATGTTATGCAATGGTGTGTCAAAGACAAAAAAATTCAAAATTGAGTTAAGCACGGAATATTGTTTCAAATTATTTAATTAATAGTATTTTTTATGAAATATGCCCTAAAAAAATTTATATTTAATGTTACTTGCACAATTGACAACAAAAATTATATATAATCCAATGAAAACAAAAAACTTTGTTGATTTTCTCAAAACTCGATGTTTGGTCTTTGACACACCATTGCATAACAGGGTCCATATATAATTTTTCTGTACGTGTGTATGTGACTGAACTCCTCTTAAACGACTGAACCTTAACCGTTAAAATAAGAAAAATCTGGTGTGACTGGCGCACAGCACACAACTTTCTCTTACCTTCGGTAATCGAAAGTTGTGTTCTGTGCTTGTCACACCAGATTTTTTGTGTCTAAATGTATTTAGTTTCCGACAGTAGGGTACAATTGAATTCAAGATGTAAAATTTATAAGTATGGGAAAATATTTATATTTTGATACCATGGCAACCATTTCTCCTATCTTTTCTATGGAGTACAAGAGTAAAGTGGTCTTCAGAAGATTTCAATCACAAAATGAGAATATACATTTTATTGAAGATCTAAAAAATAATTGATTTTTGAATTTAAAAAAAAAAATCGTTGGATCAAATTTAGAGAAAATCGAAAAAAACTGAAAAAGTGCATCAGTAAAGTACTAGTACTTTTTGGCCGATTTTGTTCAAAAGCTTCGTGTCACGTCCCAGGGGGTGCCTAACTTAAATATACAATTTCAACCTCCTAGCTCTTTTCGTTCTTGAGATATTTTGTTCACAGACACACAGACAGACCATGTCGCGAAAACCACTTTTTTGGATTCAGGGGACCTCAAAACGTGAAGATCCATCAAAATCTCGACATCGAATTTTTGACATGAATCCAATACTTTCTCTCTATATATATATTACATATATACATAGGTAAGAGAAAGTAAAAATATAAAGATAGGTAAAATGGTTGCCATCGTAATAAAATATAAATATTTTTACACTTTTTAATTACATGTTGAATTCTAAAATATCGACGGAAACTAAATATAGTATAAAATTTTGGGTGTGTCTGTTTGAGAGAGTCCCGGAAAGATTATGATTCACAAAAATCTTAAGTTCATAATTAATTAACCGTTAAAATAATCTCTATATAATCAATATATTAAAAATGTATGAATTACCGGTATAAACGTATATGTTCTATAGAAATCCAGAATTTTCAATGAATCAATTTGGAATCAAGTATACATATAGTACATGAACTAAGGAGTAACGTAGTAAACAAATTTCTTAAAAATGGGAAGTTGGCTTGGAAATTAGAGAGGAAGTTAGTAGCTCAGAGAGGAAGGGCAGAGGCAGCCAAAAGGAAATAATTCTGAATGCTACAACAATTTTCCGGAGTAGCATTCAGAATTATTTCCTTTTGGCTGCCTCTGCCCTTCCTCTCTGAATTATCATCACAGCCACCACTTCTTAATTGGAAGTTAGTAGCGCTGAGTCCCAGCTTTCCAGGTATACGACTAGGGCTGTGTGAGGAGCTACGCAACTAGTTGAAAAAAATCTGGTGTGACTGGCGCACAGCACACAACTTTCTCTTACCTTCGGTAAACGAAAGTTGTGTTCTGTGCTTGTCACATCAGATTTTTCGTGTCGACATTTATTTAGTTTCTGACAGTACGGTTCATTCGATTTTCATTATGTCGCGAAAGCCACTTTTTTGGATTCAGGGGACCTCAAAACGTGTATATCCATCAAAATCTCGACATCGAATTTTTGACATGAATGCAATCCTTTCTCTCTATACATATATATTTATACATATATACATAGTTAAGAGAAAGTAAAAAGAATATAGGAGTAATAGACCCTTTTGCTGTCCCCAGGCGGTACCCTCGCTTGAACTCAAGAGCCTTTCTTTTAACATCTGAACACATGCATATCCTAAATTGGCAGCAAGGCGAGCAATGGGGCCCAGGGGGCTCAGCCTATATAAGTACGAATGTAGTCGATCAAGGGACAATACGGAGAGGAGATTCAAATGTTGGCAGGCTAGTCTGACAGCCGTAGAGCACTAAAGATATAGGTATTCTCATCCGCCATTTTTGGCCCTTTGGCGAGCAGAAACAGCAGAAAGCATCTGATAACCAAGATTAGTAGGCTCTGTCTAATTAATTTTAAGGTTCTTAGATGATTATTTTATTTAAGAATATATCATTAATCACTTAGCTAGCTTATTTCTTATTTAAGTTCCTTTTTTTAAATCATAATTTATATACTTTCATTGATAATAAAAGTCCTGTAAACTATTCCAAAACATAACCTCAATACTTATTA